>VDFB02283343.1:161128-324972 GCA_007258455.2 Sequoia sempervirens
TAAATGGTTCAAATTTTAAATGAAACGATGAAGGAAAGAATAAGAATACAAAGATTAAAGTATAAAATCATTTGAAAATAATTGGGGATAAAAATATTTAATCTAATAGTTGTTAACATAAATGAACTTCAATTATATAGCCTTGAGAACATCAAAAATTATAGCACATCAAAAATGCATCATTAAATGTATATTAACATCATCTGCACTCTAATTAAAAATATTAAAAACAACACGGAATACAAAGAGATGAAATTAAAAAGTTCCAACTAATGATGTTATAATAATCCTCCCCAAGTTGATCCTCTCATCCCAATCATCATACTTAATGTTTTGGTACTTGAATGTGTTGGTACTTGAATCATGTTTTGGTACTTAATGTTATGTTTTTTAAGAGGAAGCATTTTCTCTTTCTATTACCATAAATATTATTCTTGTTTTTGTAACTTAATATTTCTGTTTGTAGATTTTCAACTTTTTATTATGTAAATCACTCAAAGGGATTGTTGAGCTTATCCTTTTACCTATTTAACTTTAAGTACTTTCTTTCCACATGGCTTATTGAGAAAATGGTAATCAAGATATAGCTTTGATGCAATAATAACCTTTCTTTGGATCTGCAAATTTGGCTAGTAATATTAATCCTAGTATAATGATTGATCTCCTTCTATATACTATGTTGATTAATAAGCCAAGTGTGGGTGAAAAGTACCAAAGTTGGGGCCAGGTAAAAGACAGTCAATAATCCTTTGAGTGATGTGCCATTTTCCCTCCATCCCAAGCTTCTTTCTTCATGTATTCCTCCTTATTGTTTTACTCCTATCTATCTTATGCTTATTTCTCCTTCCACCAAATCTCCTAAATTTATCCTCTCCTTTTCCTTAGATCTCATCTCATGCTTACTTATTATGATGCACATAGTTCTCTTGTCTCCACATTAGTTCTCATTAGTTTTGTTTACACTTCCCATGTTCCCCTCACTGTGATATTCCTATGCAAGTCTTTGTCACTCCACACTCATTTATTATGTCACGAAAAATTTATACACCACCTTCCATTTCTCATCTTGCCACTTTCATTCATGTCCTTAATCCTAGTGTGCTTCTATCTACCCTTGACATTAATGTTTAAGGGCTTGTTGAGATGAAAAGTAATGTTGATTCCTTACCTAATGGAAACAAAAAAAGACATGTACATATAAAAATCAAACACAATTCAATTTCTATTAAAAATTTTACATATCCATTTTTTGTTGGATTTTTTGATCCTAGATTTGAGATGCACAATGTTAAAGGAGATCCCATGACACATTCAAGGTTTTTAGTGCTACATATTTGGATTTTGTGTATGATGATAAGTTATTGGCTAAGTTCTTCCCATGAAATTTAATAGCATTATCTTCCATTTGGGTCTATTTTTTAATATTGAAATTCGTCAATGCAAATATTGGGAATGTTGGATTGAAGTTTATTATTTTAGATTTTTTGACTGTAAACAAGGATCTACAAAGTATATACATTCTTAACATTTGCATGTGCAAGTGAGATGAATGTTAAGAACTAAAGTTGTTAGAGGCTACCACACTTAATTATGGATCTTCTAATGTTTCATCTACATCATCCTACCCTTGTAAATTTGAAAAGAAAAATTATTTCCAAAAGGATAGTAAAAAATAATGAAAATGACCATTGTACAAACTATACATTATAAATGTTTCTAATATTATGACTCTAAAGCCTCCAACTTTTTCCTTTGTAATATGTTCTTCAAAATTTACTTAGTGCTTGCATGATTACACTTCCTTCTATTAGGCCATTAGATAAATCTAAAGTTATTCCCAAAAGATATAATGAGAAAGAATTTTGTTATTAAATTGTAGAGTTAATTGTAATTATACTCAACATTTTATGGGATTAAGGAATAATTGATTAAGGATTTGATTGATAAAAAAAAAAATTAGGTTGAGGGGTTAATATTGGGGTCAATCCTTCAATTGTTCCCTCCTAATGAAAATTTAAATATTTTACACTAAATAAATCTAATAAAATGGTTTTATATGAGGGTCATGAGATTGAGGTACATATACATGTTGACGAGCTTGAAATCATTGATTCTTCTATGTATGTGAGGAATGATAATTTGTTGGTATTAATAAAAATTATAAGGGTACTTATTCTTCTTCTTATGTACTAGTGATTGACTTTTATAGAAATTTCTATGGACTAACTAGTATTCAAACTTAGGACCTCCCATTTGGTGTTAGGATGCTCTACTATTGAGCTAATAGCTCACATTGTGATGAGTCTTTTTATGACTTAGGTGTGTATCATTTCTCCAACACACTCCCTTGAGCCAAAACATAGGTGTCAAATGCACCTAGCTTGGCTCTAATACCATACAAGAATACCAATTATGAGGACCTCCTATAAAAATATGACATGAAAAACCGTGAACAATATTTAAAAGATAATCCATAGTCTATCTTATTATTTATGCATATTTTCTAGGACCACCTATGCCCAAAACACAAAATAGTTTTTGTAAATACACCAATTAGATCTTATAAAATGCATTACTTAGATCAAATTATATGGTAAATTAAATATAATTAATGATTACTTTTTCTTTTAGTATGAAAGAGGTTAAATTCCAATATATGTTCTAGTGGGCTTGATTGAGTGACAAGGTGGAGTGATTGTTGTAATGAAGAACTTGCTAGGAAAGCTAACCAAGTTAAAATGTACACCTATACATACATCATTGTGGTAATATAGACCTATGTCATAAAACACAATTGAATCCTATTAGTTCCAAAGTATTTTAGCAAAGAAGAGATAGAGAAATTTCCAACATGAGGCATAATTCAATCATAATATAATAAAACCATTAATCCATAGTTCTATGTATAAATGGAATGTTGTAGAGGAAAAGATACACATTTAATTTGCAAGGCATAACTCAACAATATGAAAACATATAGTAGAATATTGTACATTATTCTCAGGATTTTTTCTTATTTGTGAGAAATGCAAACCTTCCATGCTAATTTTCTCTAAAACACACAAATATAGGGGGCAGTGTAATATCCCACCCTTTCCTAAATTTTTCCATAGCTAGTGATATGATAATATCCCAACAACTCTATGAATTTTAAAATTGAATGTTATGGACTATATTAAAATTATTTTGTGGACTAATAAACTAAAGAATATTCTTGATATTTAATTACACGTCTCTTGAGAAAAACAATGATTTAATATCTTATGAGTATTAAATTAGATTATGAGTATAATTTAAAGAATTATAGTCATGATTTTGTAATTTTCATGTAATAGACATAAATATCATTCATTTTGTTGGTAAAACTACATATTTAGAGTAATATTATGAAGGTTAAATTTAAATGGTTTATCTAACACTCAAATAATCATTCTAGACTAATAGTTGATTTAAAATTTCTTTTACAATGATTATTGATTATATTTAATAAAAAATACTTGATATTCCCACCAAGTTATTAAGGGTGCAAATCAACTATTGACATGGACTAAACTATTGCAAACAAGGTAAATATATAGTAGGAGTATCAACTAATGGTGAGGCACTTTAAGTCTAATCAAACATACAATATACCAAATAATATTAATGAAATAGTGGAGAAAATAAATAAATATTCAAACCTCATGAACACTAGAATTATAATATGGAGAAACCCTTTCAAAAAATCCCACTACTAAAGAGATATGAAACTTTTATTAATATTCATAACAAGATTATAACAATCCAATCCACTCAATCTTCTTTAGTCTAATGTTTTGGCTATTTCTACATAACACTATTTAAACCTTATGTCATACATTAAATTATATATAGAGCAAGGGAAACAAGAAATGATCAATTAATTTATGTAATGAGTGGAAAAAAATCATGGTCCACAAGAAAAGAACCCATGCCCCACTATGCATTGGAACATGTACACAAAATATAAACGAACTAATGATATAGGACCTTAAATCCCATAACCTTGATAGTAACCACTCCCAATACTAGTGCTTTATGATGAAGATGTCAACTACAATAAGTCTCATCTATTATGAAAAGATGCTCCACTCTTCCCAATGTAACTCCTAGTACAATAATCATCACGATCTCCTTATTTAATTTTATTATAATAATATCTTGAGCCCATTGCTTACCTTTTCATTTTTTCTCACATATCACACTATAAAATTTTGGAGCTCATTTTCACTTTGCAAGAGTCTCTCGAGGGTTTTAATGGTGTCCAAATTGATATTTTTTAGCTTAATGCATCAAACTCATTAATATTTTTAATTTTAAGAAAATATTAAAATCAAAGCTCTATCGACTGTAATTTATGCCCTTTAGAAAGAATTTAGAAAAAAGCAACATTAAAGATAAGATTTTAAGTGAATGGAACACTAATCCCAACTTACACCAACCAAGTACAAATGGGTATTTAGCTTCATGGAGATTCATTCATGGTTGGTGATGGTGCATGAGTAGGCTAATAGAGGAAGAAAGACCATATGTTCATTAAGAAGAAATTGGGAGAAAAAATAAGCTAAGTTTAAATTTGTAATGATAAGAGGATCTTGATTGAATTATATATATATAGTTCATATGAGAACCAAGGATAACATACTAGAGTAAATAAGCTTCGATAATAAAGGAATCTTGTAAGTATGGGGAAGAAAAATATATCAAACTAAATGCACTACCAAAAGATAGATCAATTGGGATTTTTTTATAGGAAAGTGTGATATTTAATTGAAATCCTAATGTATTAATATTGTATCTTCAACAATCTTGGAATGAGTACTTGGATGCCTATGTTGTCAAAAGATATTATTATTTTACTATTAGTTCTCCTCATGTTGAAATTTCCATGAACTAGTTAGGATGCAAATCTCCACCACTAAGCTACCCACCCACTTTATGACAAGTCAATTTACGATTTAGGTATGCTAATTTTTTTGACACCTTCTTCACATTGTGAGATATTACCAAATAATTATAATGGTCATTTGGTTTTGTGTGGATCATGAACCATGTAAGGGTGTGTTTATTGATCTTACTCACCAATAAAATGTATGCATTGAATAATTTTTGTTTTATCATCATTTTATCAACAAGCATATGCATATTTGAGGGTTTATTTAAAATTGACTAATGATATGTTGATTGAAACTATAGGATACATTATTTTACCTTAATTTTTTGGTCTAAAAGATGAGGGAAGTTCTTATTCTATGTCATATTCTTTCTTCTTTAGATGTATCTCATATTTTATTTGGGTATCCATGGATAAAGCAATATCAAGCAACATCATCTATGTCATGCCATTAAGGTATCAAATATGTTTGAACACTAGTAAAGAGGTTACAATTGCAAGAGATCCGTATATGCCTTTATTTTAGATTAAGTCATTTAACCTTAAATAATTTTAAGAACATACATAAGGATCCTCTATATAAGTGCAAGGATTCTTTGCCTAATTTGTAAAATTTTCAAAAGGAATAACAATGGTGGGAAAATCAAGACAAGATGCAACAATTTAGAATTCCTAAAGGGTTTACAATTATTAGAGCCAAAGTAGGTTATATTTTGGTTTTATATTATAAAATGATTCAAGAATCTATAAGGCCAAAAGAACCATAAGCATTGCAAACTTTAGTTTAGAAGCATAAGGGATTGGATATTTTCATTCCTAAACATGGTTTTCATTAAAAAAATTACTCATGTACTATACATACATATTCATGTATATGTGAATATATCTACATATGTATACATACACATGCACATATCTAAATATGTATATATGTATATATGTATATGTAGATATGTAGACACATTCATGTATACATACATATGTATATATGCATGTATATATGTATATACATACATTTATTTTCTATATGTATATATATATATGTATACATATATACGTATACATAAATACACACACATATGTATGTATGTATGTATGTATGTGTGTATGTATATTTATGTATACGTATATACATGTATGTATATGTATATGTGTATGCATACATGTATATATATGTATATATGGATACACACACATTTTGGTTTTGTTTTGTAAGCATCCTCTTTTGAGGACAACCCTTTGTTGATGATGTTGAGTATTAGTTTGTTGTAAGTGTGTTTATTATTTTAATATCATTTTAAAACAATATTTTATTTATTTATAAATTTTGGTATAATCACTAATTTTATAATATGTTTGTGTGTGTAGGTTGAGTTGCATAATTGTTAGGGGCACACACAATCAACACAATGTAAGATAATAACTAATTCAAGGGATCGAAGTTCAGTTTCTAGTCAAGCAAAGAGAGGCATAATGTTTCATTAATAGCATTTGCTACACATACATAAACACTTTTATATCTTTATGACACATTCATAACTATTTTCATGAATATATATTGGTGATATTTTGTAGTCTAAGAGACAATGTTGGCCTCATGTCACTGTATATGATATTTTCATGATGTATTATGTATGTCTTCATGACCTTATCAAGATCAATATATAAATATTTTGTGCATATTCATAGCAAATGGTTTGTGCTTATTCTATCTATCTATATTACCCTTTATCTCTATCTCTCTTTATCACTATCTCTCTCACATATATATGATGTGCATGAATGTTGAATGGCATACATGTAATGAACCCATACTAATTCTAACTCTATTTAGCCTATCAACAAATAAATATTCAACATTGGTCTTCTAGATTTACATACATCTTAAGAATTTACTACCATAATCCATAAGACAAAGCAACAATAACCCATATGGGTGTTTAGACTCACAAGTGAAAGTCAAAATGTTATAGCTAGCTATCCCTTCACTAAAAAATAGTAGGGTTTTTAGTTCAAACAAGGAATTACCCCATTTTATTGTATGGTTCTATATACTAAAACCCTATCTCCAATAACACACATAAAGTAAAAAAAATATCTACTATGTTTGGCTTCATGAATGCAACACAAGCTTCTAAATGTCCTAGGTAGAGCAATAGATTTCCATTCACATAGTAGAAATTACAAGCTAATGCTTTTTAACATGATTTCTAGAATTTCATACAAGAATAGCTTTTTCTCTTACATTACATATAAAAATACTAAAAAGAACCTTCATAAAAAATCATACCTCATTACCACCAAGTAAAAACTATTAGGTTTACATACTCGAATTTCACAAGCTTCAAAAATGTATAATTTGCACTACCTTCTTCCTCCTTTTGCCTCTATCCTCCCCTTTTCCCTCTTTCTTTTCCTTTTAATCTTTCCTTGATTTCCACCATTTTTGCCATATTCTCTACATGTTTCCCATTTCCACTTCCTTTGCCTTTATTTCTTCCCACTTTGTGAACAATAAAGTCCCACTCTCTCTTCACTTACTCATCATTCAAGTTTCCTCGAATAGCGTACCTCAACATTAATGCTTGATACTTAATATGATGGGGCCAAAAGGTGGGGTGGCCACTTTTTGGCCCCACATCTTTTTGCACTCGCTCTAATAAGGTTTGTCCTTTTGATAATAGTAATGTCCAAAGGTGGCTCTTGTTTGCATGTGGATACATTTATACCAAACATCAACTTTTAGTGATATGTGTGAAGATTTTGTAGTGGTTCTATATATTGTTCTTATTCTCTAAATATAAAGGAGGATGAATAATCAAGTCATGATGGACTAATGAAAGAAGATGAATTGAATAGTGATAGAAACTAGTCTACTATAGTTAGTGATGATGAAAATACATTATATAAAATTATGCAGGCATTCTCATATTACTTAGAATCTCTAGTGTTACAATATGAATAGTATTTTAAACACATGATAGACCTTTTTCTAGAGTGTCTCTACAAACTTGTGACCATTGAATTTGCTTGGGAGTATAGAAAATTGCATTATAATACATCAAATAATAGGGTAGAGAATGTAATTGTTAATTTTATGGTTTCCAAGACCAAACTTTGTAAATGATATTAATTGAGGGCATGAAGACACAATCAAGTCTTTGTTCTTGATGGTTTGATTTATATTTTCAATCAATGGTTCCATTTATACACACTACATGAGGAAATTGTTCAATAAGAGTAACTTATAGTTTTAGTCAATTATATTTCAATTTGTACACACTACATGAAGATATTGAACTAGCTTCATTTGTTATATGGAGATATTTTATTGTAATGTACGTAATCAATGATATGATTCTTGATTTTTTATAAGATTTAATATTATAACACCTTAACAAATCAAGCTATGACTTTCACGGTTCACTCCTACATGTATGAAATTTGCATTTTCATCTACAAGTTTGACCCTAAATTTGTAGTTTTAAAATTATTTTGTGAGCTTAACCCTACATTTCTAGTCTTTAGGAATGTATTTATCTCCATTTTTTAGACTATGTTGAGAGCTATTATAATGTTTTTTTGCCCTAACTTTCGGAGGAAACTCATTTTTCCTTACTCAAACCCTTGGATTATGCAAAACGGGGAAGCAAAATACTATATTACAAATGCTTTAAAAACTTTCAAACAATCAAACAAGTGCAATTTGAATTCAACAAATTTAAAAAAATTTGCATATAGGGTTTCGAAATTAAACAAATACATGCATTTTGAACTCAAAAAAAATGGAATTTTAAATACCTCGTGCTCAATAGTGGTCGATATGCGAATTGGAATGATGAAGTTTGAAGAGAGGACCTGAAATTTGCTTTCGCCGGTGAGAAAGTTTGTTGGGTCGCCATTCGGATTATGTTCGCCGCGTGCAGGGACAGTGACTGACTGGTAATTCACAACTTGAAAGTGTGAAAGTGAAAGCACTTTTTTTGGTTTTGTCATATTCAAGGGATTTGGCCGAACCCAGGTTCAGCCAAACCACCTTAAATATGATTTTTTATTAGGCTCGGTGACTGGTTCGGCCGAACCAGTCAAATGGTTCGGTCAAGCCATATGGTTCGGCCAAACCACTTTGCTATGAAGAGTGTGGAAATTTCAAAATTTCCTTCCTCCACAAAAGTGTAAACCACTTATGTGGCTTCACCCTCACATAGGGGGAGATAATAGAGAATAGTGTTTGAAAGACACAAGCAAAAGAAGTGTAAGAGATGCCCTAGTAAGGGGGGGTGCTTTTTGATGCAAAAGTTCCTTTTATTGTTGATGGTTTTTATGAGTTCGTGTTGCCATCAATAAAAAAAGGGGGAGATTGTAGCAAGTAAGCTACTAGTGTTGTCATTGATGCCAACAATATGTAGATTGTTGGAGTTATTGAAGAGTGTTGCACTATGTTGTCATTTGTATTGTGATTTGATGTCAAGCTCTAGTGTAGCCATATTTGTTAGTAGGTATTGTAGATGTTGTGTGTTTGTGATAAGGAAATATTTATGTTGTTGATGTAGTTGGTTCACTTGGTTTCCAAGTGCTTTTTAGTAAATTTGAATAAGAGCGTGTAGTGTGATAGAGGTGTGTTTTATGTTATGTTCTACATGTCTTCATGGTTGAAGATATTCTTGTGCAATTTTGATGTGATGATCAAAGGTTTTCATAGGTTATATATCCATAGTTTAAGGTTCTAGATCGTATAGCAGTAGAAGATGTGTTTGATAGTGTGTTTGCTTGTGAAGAAGGTTGTCTGGGAGAAATGGAATTGATTCACATTTCTTCGAGTTGTTCTTTCTTATCTTGCAGATTTGGGAACATTCTTATATTTTTATATTTATCTTCCCTTGGAGTTTCTAGTGTTGATTTTCTCTACAAGTTTAGTTCTTATGCTAGAAGTTCAGTGGTAGTGCATTTTGATGCACAAGATGAAAGTATTCTCAGTTTTAGGTTGTTGTGGCAATGTTGTAGAATTTTTTGATGATGTTGGAATATTCTGGGATGTTGTGAAGTGTTTCTTTATGGTTTACACGTTAGTTTTGTACTTGGAGAGGCATGTATGTGGTTGCTTGTTAGTGTTAGTGTAGGTCTAGCTAACTTGGTGTGCTAGTGTTGATTGAAGAGGTCATTTGTTGTTTTTGGAAGCATGGTGAGGTGTGTCAGTGTATATGTGGGTCCTAGTTAACTCTTGGTGTTGTCTAATTTCACTTCTTTCCATTGTGGAAGTGTTTGGTGTTGACCTATTGGTGTTGCACATTTGAGGTGCATATGTTTCATAGAGGCTGACCTAATTAAGATTGTTTAGGTCGCGTATATGGTATAAATGTAAGGTGAGTTGTTGGATATGTTGTAAGCTGTGTGAATGATGTGAGTGTGATCAAGTGTAGTGATTTGAGTATGAGCTTAAATTCCCATGACTCCAAATGCAATGAGTAGAAGGTTTCTACATTTTTAGTGTGCTTGAAGTTGTTGGAGGCATTGAGCTAAAGGTTGCAGGTGGTGTAGAGTTACAGTGGTGGATCTTTCCTATTTCTTTGAGATAGTGAATCTCTCTATAACAGTCTTTTCTATTCTTATTTCTTTTGGGTAATGAGCTCTTGGTAGTGAGCCACCTAGTAGTGAGCCTTTCTTCTTTTCTAGGAAATGAGCCCCTGGAAATGAGCCTAATTGTATTCAGTTTTGTTATTAATATATATGTGAGTTAATTCTCATCATAGTTTTCCCTACTTAGGGTTTTCCATGTAAATGTGGTGTTCTCTTTTGTATAGTTGTGTTTACATTGTTGTTTTACATGTTTACATTTTGATAATGCTTAATTTGGGCTTGAAGTTTGATCAGGGTTTGAAAGTTATGAGGGATTGAATTTTTTAATGTACAACTGATTCATCCCCCATCTTAGTTGTCATGTGCATCTAACATATGATGGATTCTTCTAAAAAATTATGATGCATAAAAACTATATTCTACGACAAGTTGGACAAGTGTTGGAAGGCATATTTACATGGGGAATCTAGGCACCCAAGTTGAGTTATGACAAGTTGTAAGAGAATCATATATTATTAGTCAGTTATGATGGGTTCTCTTACGGCTATAAGTATAATTAGTTACATGGCATATTCTATGATGGTTGTAGGTGTGTAAGAGCATCCATCATACCTATTTTGAGTAAAAATGGGGTTCCCAAGTTTGGAGGTTTGAATTAGGAATCAAATAATCATGTACAAGTATCATTTGCATGCTTGGAGGTGGTGGAAAAATGTGCCAAGTGGATTTGGATGCCCATCTCTTGTAGCTTCCTCTAGAAGTTACCTTCATACTTGTATTCTCAGATATATTGATGTCTTGGAGTGGGTTATGGATGTGTAGTTTTTGTAGGTATCATTATGTTGTCAAAGTAGCTCCAAAATTAACATTGTATACTCTTGGAAGAAGAATTGATTTGTAGGATTGTAAGAATTATTTCATTCATAATACATTGGGAAATATTTTGGAGTGTAGGGCTTTTATCCCAAAAGGGTATCCCCCACATATATCTTGTATTTGTAATTTTTTTATAATTGCATGTGTGTTAGATAATATACCTTGTATTGTGTTTCTCATTATTGTAACTATTTTTTAAAATAAAACATACTTGTACTATCCTCATTAAATTGACATAGGAAGTGTGTTTTGTGCACCTTGCTTTCTTTCACTTAATTAAATTATTAAAATTATGTAATTAATAGTGACAAATAGAGTGATAAGAAATGATGAGGAAGGGTGATGTTGAATTGGAAGAAAGGTGTTAATCATTTTTAAGTGTTTACATTTATACTATAAGTATTTTCCTATTCTTATGATTTTCTCATTCTATGAATCTAGTTACTATAGGATTTTCTCCTTAGAACTTTCAAGAATTCCTTGCAAGATGATAGATTTGATGCAATGCTTGTGTGAGAGATATTGCTATATTTTATATTTGGAATGCTTGACCTTATGATTAGTCATGAAATGCCATATACCTTGTTTGAATATGAATAATTACATAATGTGTTGTGTAATATTTTGGATTAGAATAGTAGATCATTGAGGTGGTGTTGAAATGATGCCATGCTCCTATTTAATTGAATATCTCCTTTAGGATCAATAATATTTGTGAAGGACTTTGTGCTAGCAATACCTTATTCTTATCTCTTTCCTAGATTATAGTGGTAAGCCTAATCCTAGTGGGGGGATGTAATGCCCATTGGTGTATGATTTGATCCCTTGTACTAAATTATTTTGTGAGCGTTGTATTTTCATTGAGGTTGTTTTGATTATGTATCCTAGGTACTTATACTACTTGACTTGATTTTTTTATCACTATATGTGATGTTTTGGATTACCATACATGCACATTATGAATGTTGTTTTATATTGGCCTATGTTGTTTAAGTATGTCTTATGTGATGTGTGTATCATGAGGTTATATTCTTGCATTCATGTATGTGGATTTGTATATGTTGGACTATTTCAATGTTTTAGCATCACTATTTTTATCATACCTATTATATGTGGTTTGATTATGATTATCTAGTTCAATATTATGTCTTCGATGATTATCAACTTTTGTACTTGTGTTCTAGATCATGCAATTTTAGCATGCTTTTCATTTGATGTAGTTTATTTAGATTATTTCATTTGTGTTACATCACATTGGTAGTTTATGATGTGCTTTAACTCTCTTGTATGGAGCAAGTATACCTAATATTTCATTGAATGTGTAGGCATAGATTTTAGCTCCAATGGTGGTTATTTGGAGACAAATCAACTTGAGAAAATATATTGTGTATATCTTCGCCATCTTATTCGATTTGATTTGTGAGATATATTTTATTGATACTTGTGAAACCATTATCTAAATCGATGTCAATTCTAGATCCATGTGTTGTAAATAAACCTATGAAGTGTGTGCTCTCTTCATGTGTTCTATTTTAACTTTTGATTTATATTTATATTTTTATTGATTTTGACATTACTTATTGCGAAGTATTCACAAATGACCTTTATTCTTTAAATATAAAAATTGATTTAATTTAATGACCATTGTGACATGATCCAATTTTTATTTTAATATTATGATATTTTAAAATACATTGTGAAATAAAACATTTTTTGGGCTTTACATCTTAGCCAAGTTAATCAAATGTATGTGTTAATTTACTTGGGAAAAGAATTGTCTTATTAGCAATTAAATTTGGAAATGGTATTAATGTTGTTATTTTTCCCTAGAGGTATTTATATGTTGGTGGGAAATACACAATATGTAAATATTTAATTAAGATAGGCCAATTTGAAATATCCCATGAATAGGGAAATAAAGAAAAAGAAAAAGGGTGTTTATTGATTTTTTAATGTTTAAATGAAAAGAAATAGCTCATTTTGGTTATATTTCCTCTTTCTTTAAAGTGTGCTCCCCTCTCTTTGGATTTTTTCTTGAATTGAAAGTGAATTTTCTTTTTGGATCCTACGCCATTGAAGAAGAAAGATTTGGGTATTGCCTATCCATTGGGTGTGTGAGGCAAAATATATTCTTCAACCATTTGGTGTGAATTGTATTAAAAAATTAAGGTATTCATCTATTTAAATTTAAAATTATGGTTATTGTTTGTGCTCTCTACCATTCCCACATTAGGTGGATATCAAATGGTATTAAATTTTAGTGTTGCATTGTGAGATTAAATCTAGAATAGGAATTTTTATTTAATTTTAAATTATGTATTTTATAATTAGGAAAAAAATATTTTACTATTGTTATACTAACAAAATTTATCTGATTTTTGAGGAGTTACAAAAAGAGTGATGTTGTGCATATTATGGCCATTAGGGTATATTTAAAATGTGCTAATTTATGTATTTTAGAAAATAAATTTTCAAGGCTTCGGATGATGTCATCAATGGTGGATTTGGGGGTTTTAAGATATTGAACATTTCTTTAAAGGGAATAAAATTATATTTCAAACCATGATTGCTTGTTTTATTTTGCATTATGAGTAGTATCCATATTGTTTTTGGAGTATTTGTAATTGGGGAATGCGCCATAGAATTTTGCATCATTTTTTGTGCCTTGGATTTTTGGGTGAAGGTTGACTTTTGGACTTAGCATTAGATACTAAGGTTAAGAGTAGAGTGGAACCATGTTATGATTGTAGAATTAGGGATGTCCCAATATAAAGTATTTTATGGGTAATGTAATGAGATAAAAATTTATTGGGGAACCCAACCATTTCAAATGAATTAAACTAAAGAACATGAAACAATATTGTGTTGAAGGCCCTAAGAGAATATGAAAAATAGTGCCAAACATACTTGTGTATGAAGTCCCTAAGGGAATCACACAAGAAAGCACTATGAACATCACTTGCATTAACGACCTTGAGGGAATCATGTAAGAGTAGTGTTATGATATGCTTGTGCTTGAAATATTTGAGAGAATCATGCAAGATTGTAGTCATTCCATTCTTGTGTATAAAGGCCCTGAGTAAATTATGCAAGATAATGATGACACACAATACTTGATACTTAGTCGATCATTTCCTATTTTCATTGGGTCATTGGTAGCCAGTGTGTCCTTGTGGTTTCTTTCTTGAGTGTGATGTTGTTCCAAATCCTTGTTTTAATTAATTTAGTTGTTGCCACATCCTGTGTGCTATTGGTTCAAGGTTGTAACCATTATGTACCATCATGTACTTTATTTCACGATGCATGTTCTTGGTATGTTAGATGCCATGATTTGTATCACACCCTATATTATATTATTTGTGTGTATGATTGCTCAATCAATTTTCTATCAATTTAGAGGGGGGCTTGAGGGTTCCACATGGTTGGGTGGGCACTATTCCATTGTTGTGACTAGATGGATTTTTAGATATACTTGGAGAGGATGTCAAGTTGGTTCTAATGGTGACATGTAGAATTTCTTGTACTTTTTATTATGAAATATATAATGAGTGTTTTCATCATTCATTGACTAAGCCTCTATTGGAGTCATAATTAAACTTTTAAACCTTGAAAAATTGTCCACTCTTTGGATGGAAGTTACATTTGCACTCCTTCAATTTATCATTTTATGGTATGTAAAAACACATGTTGAAAGAAATCTTTTTATTATATGCATATCGTCATATGTTGAATAGATATACTTACCTTCCCTGAAATTATTGATATCATGTTGTTCATTGTTTTGTGTTTAGAAACATGAGTTCATGTTTTACCTTTTTTCTAGGGAATTAAGCCCATTTTTGGGCTTCTTTTTTATCCAATATAGATCTCTTACGTTCTCAAATGTCTGGTCCAAGTTGTTTTTTCTTATGAGAAAAATTGAGGAAGTTATGTCTCCTAATTGTAAAAATAAATCTTGTTTATTTTTACGTTTGTTAGCTTTTATTGAGTTGTAGTTGCAAATTAGAGTCTATAGTCTAAAATATGTAGAGTTTGGAGTTATTAGGACATTTTTGCATTATAGAAATAATTCAAACTTGTTTGGTGTTTAGACATGGAGTGTCAATTTTGCATCTTGAACTTTAAATTTTGAGATGCATTTTGTATTTCAACCTCCAAAGTCTGAGGTGAGTTTATGATGAACTTAGACTTGGCCTTGAGAATTTTTGTTGTGGAAAACTGTAGATTGGACCTCAAAGTTCAAAATGCATGATGCGGATCTAACACTAATGCTTGAATTTTTTTGCCAACAAGCTTAGAGTTGGCTTGTGTTTATGTTCTTGCAATTTATTAGTCAAGACCTAAAGTCTAAAGTGTTGATGTGCCAAGGATTGATGTTGAGGGATTTTTTAGTTGAATTTTGCAACTCAGACTCTAATGTCCAAGGTGTTGTAAAATAGATGGTCCTTGAATCTTGGGTCTAAGCCATATAAATGAAGCTTAACAATTTAAATTTCTTGCAATTTAGACCATTGAGTTTGAGCCAATGAATGATTCTCTTATTTTTCCCATTCTTTTAAAATTTCAAGAGAATGACTTGGAAGATAAGTTATCAAGGTTTGTAAATTAGCTTTCAAACTTGACTCTCCTTCATATCTTAATGTTTGAGTTAATCATGGCTTTTTTTCTATGGCTTTTAATTTCTTTTACTTGCGCATTGGTGTGTGCCAAGGGTGTCATTACATGGTTTGATAACACAACGTGCATGAAAGAGTCCATTTTAACTTGTTGCATGCTACTCTTGTCTCACAGAAAAGTTGTTCATCCTATTTTTAAAAATTGATATCTCGGGTGTACGCAAAAATTGTACATCTAATCTAAGGTTCCAGCACCCCTTCCAAATATTCAAGATAATCCTGTGTCGAAGCATCCGGAGTCTTTGGGGAGGCTTTAACTTCCGCTAGACGCTTCTTTAAATTTAGACCATTATCTTAACTTGGCGGCGGCTCTGTTATGGGGAAATTGAAAGAGGAAGAACTTCTAATGGACCAACTTGCCAACTTATTTGAAACGTACGTGAATGCTTTAGGCATCTGCCATGCATGCATCCATGCCATTTCCTTCTAGAGATATGGTCCCAAACTTCAATTTCTTGGTAGTTTCTTTAAAATTCGAATCTAATCAGGTAGCCGTTTTTATGGCCGTATTCGAATCTAATCTAATTGTGCTGAGTCAAATGAGACAGAGATTAAAATTCTAATCTACTGGTGCTTCTAACAGATCAATCGGAAGTGTTTTGTTTAGAGAGAAGCACTATGACTGTTGCACCTTTTGGAACAACTAGCTGCAAATAAAGAGCCCATTGATTTTCTGAGTAAACAAGAAAACTGAAAGCCTCTCGATTCCTCTCGCTATATAATTTTTAAAAGGTAATAAAACACATCTATACGTCGACTGTTAAAAATGATTAAGATTTCACTTGTTTAGAGACAAGATAGCCAAATTAAACGAAGCAAACTATTTATTAGAAATGATATCATTATGTACAAAAACAAGATTTCACAAAGAATACAGCCAACGCGTTTGGGTGCAGATTGAAATTGAAAACTTTTTCATTTATTTGTCTTTGTTCCTGCAAAGTGGGCCATGGCACTGTTAATTATCCAAGTAACAAGAAAAATCATTTTGCTTGGAGGAAAAAGATCAAACTTCCGTCGTTGTTGAAGATTCCGTTACCACCATTAAAAGTACAAAAGAAAGAGAATGGAGGGGAAGCTCTTGTTGAAAGTATGGTAAGGGATACCTCTTTCAAGGGATTGGGATTGGATGATGCATCCGTTTGTAGTTTTATGTATTAATCCAAAAAATAAATTTAGGACAGAACGATCCTTGTTTTATGATTAATCAAAAATCAGTGAAACAATTTTATTTTAAACCACCTTGAATATGGATTGATAGTTTATAAGAATTAGTTATTCTTAACTTTAGGTGATTTGATCATTGTTCCTCTTAATTGTCTTTTACAGTACTTAATACTTATCTTTATTATTCATGCCAAAGGATATTTATGCTTTGAAAATCCGTACTTTCCCTTAATCAAAGGATTCTATATTTATAGACTACCTAAAAAAAGCAAACGTCATGAGCCGCAATTCCACAGGCCATTGTCATCAACTCTCCCAACAACCTCTATGCACGACTTTTGCTTTGCAAATCCACGTTCCTCGGTGGAGAACATAGACAGATATGCATTCAATACCCATTCATCATTCTAGATTCGAAACACACTTTTTATCTTCATCTTGAAATTCCGAATAATAAATTACATGGGTTGCTTGACAATGTAAACTAGAGCTTTTGTCCTCTACCACTTGATTAAGAGCGAGACCGCTACCAACATTAGAGTAGGACCTTTCACCATAAGTTCCACATTTAATCTTAGGTTTCAGCTCTAGGATCACCTCCAAAGTTTTTGGAGCAACTTCAACTTCTATTAGATGTGGTAGCAGCTTTATTGCGAGGAAATTGAGCTTGGTTTTTTACTGCTTTGACCTTAAAGTCTCTCGAGCATAAGCCCTGGCAACATCTTCAACAATATTATAAGAGTCTAGTCAAACCTTCATTGTCTTAATTGCGTTTCTAATTTTTGCAGCTCACTTTCCCAATGGACATTGAATTATGCCTTTGCACACATGTTGCTTACTAAACTTCCTATTTTCATTTACCCTCTTCCAAATTTCCAATTCATCACAAATGCTTCCTTTGGGATATGAAATAGTGTCCAAACTGACCCACAAATCGTCACATTGGCTTTTCTTCTCAACAAATTGTCAAACATTGGCTTTTCTTTTGAAAGAAGAAGAGTCCAGTATAAACTCAAAGATAATAGCTCTATTATAATGTCCCCAATTTACATTCAAAATATCAATTTGTTAAAATAGGATGAATAACTTTTCTATGAGACAAGACTAGCATGCAACAAGTTAAAATGTATTCTTTTGTTCATATTGTGTTATAAAATCATGTAACGACATCTTTAGCACACACACCAATGCACAATGCAAGGTGACACAAGTAAAATAATTTAAAAATTATAGAAAAAATGTCATAATTAACTCAAACATTAGGATATGGAGGAGAGTCAAGTTCTTATGCTAATTTACAAACCTTGACAACTTGTCTACCAAGCCACTATCTTGAAATTGTAAAAAATAGGAAAAAATAAGAGAATCATCCACTGGCTGAAGCTTCATGATCTAAATTGCAAGAAGTTTAGACTGCTAAGCCTCATTTACATGGCTTAGACTCAAGGTTCAAGGACCATGTTGTATTTTGCAACACCTTGGACATTGAAGTCTGAGTTGCAAAATTCAACTAAAAAAATCCCTCCTCAAGATTGATTCTTGGCACGCCAACACTTCAGACTTTGGGTCCTAGCTAACAAATTGTAAGAACATAAACACAAACCAACTCTAAACTTGTTGAGAAAAAATTTCAAGCATTAGAGTTTGTTCCGCATCATGCATTTTGAACTTTGGGATTCAATCTACAGTTCACAACAACAAGAATTCTTAAAGCCAAGTCTAAGCTCATCATAAATGTTCGCCTCAAGCTTTGGAGGTTGAAATACAAAATGCATCTCAAATTTCAAAGTTCAAGATGCATCTAACACCATGCAAAATCTCACACCACTGTTAAACATCGAACAATTTTTGCTTAACCATAGTCTTAACCATAGAGTAAGGATCCTTTTGTTCTAAATTTACTTTTTTGAAAGAATACATAAGATCACAAGTGGATCCGTCATCCAATCCTAATTTTTTGAGAGAGATATCCATTACCATACTTTCAACAAGAACTTTCCCTCCATTTTCTTTCTTTTGTGTTTCATTGTTAATAATAATGTAATCTTCAACAATAATAGATGTTTGTTCTTTTTCCCTCCAAACAAAATGATTTTTCTTATTTTGAAGAATTAGCGGTACCATAGCCCACTTTGCAACAACAGAGACAAATAAATGAAGAGTCTTCTACTGCACCCAAATTCCGAGTTGGCTCATACAATTTTGTATTGTTTGTGAAATCTTGTTTATGTACATAATGAGAGCATTTCTAACAAATAGCTTGTTTCATTTCATTTGGCTATCTTGTCTCTAAACAAGTGAAATCTTAATCTTTTTTAACAGTCTACGTATAGATGTGTTTTATAACCTTTTTAAAATTATATAGCGAGGAATCGGGGGTCTTTCAGTTTTCTTGTTTACTCTCGAAAATCAATGGGTTGTTCCAAAAGGCGGAGCAGTCATGGTGTTTCCCTCTAAGCAAAACACTTCTGATTGGTCTGTTAGAAGCACCAGTAGATTAGAATTTCAATCTCTGTCTCATTTGACTCAGCACAATTAGATTAGATTCGAATACGGCGACCAGATTAGATTCGAATATTAAAGAAACTACCAAGAAATTGAAGTTTGGGACCATATCTCTAGAAGGAAATGGCATGAATGCGTGTATGGCAGATGGCTAAAGCATTTACGTACGTTTCAAATGAGTTGGCAAGTCGGTCCACTGGAAGGCCTTCCTCTTTCAATGTATCTTTCCCTCTCAGCACAACCCAACTTGTAAATCCACGTCACAAGTCTTTACCTTATCCGCTGGGCATGTGGCTATAAAGTCCTGCCTTCCCTCATACTGGGATTTCAAAGCATTTTCACCTGGTGTAGGCTAAAATGTGTGGAGGAGCTATCATCTCTGAGCTTATACTGCCCTCCTCTTCTCGCAGAAGAAGAAGCCAATTCTGAGGATTTGAGGGTCAATTTGGACGGTATGTCATATTCCAAAGGAAGCGTTTCCAAAGAAATGGAAATTCCAAGTAGGGTAAATAAGAAGAGGAAGTGTAGTAAGCAGCATAAGTACAGAGGCATAAGGCAACGCCCATGGGGAAAATGGGCTGCAGAAATTAGAGACCCAATTAAGGGAATGAGGGTTTGGCTTGGCACTTACAACACTGCTGAAGATGCAGCCAGGGCTTATGATCGAAAGGCTTTAAAGATCAAAGGAGCCAAAGCCAAGCTCAATTTCCCCATAACAGAGCCGCCGCCAAGTTTAGATACTGGTTTAAGTTTAAAGGAGTGTCCAGTGGAAGTTGAAGCTGCCCCAAAGGCAGTGGATGCATCGACAGAGGAGTATGTTGAATATTTGGAGGCGGTGCTGGAGCTCAAACCTGACATCCAATGTACAACAGCTTATGGTGAAATGCCCTTCTCCTCCTCTAATGTTGATAGCAGCAGCTCTGCTTCTAATTCAGACCCTGATTTTTTCAATTGGGGCGGAGATGAGGACAAAAGCTCTGGTTTACTTTGTGAAGCAGCCCATGCAATAGATGTTTCGAAGTTTCAAGAGGAAGATAAAACTGTGTTTAGTATAGAGGATGATGAATGGAGATTGAATTCCTACAAGGCTGCTGAGTTGTTGGGCATGTATCCATGTCCTCCACTGGTGAGCACAGATCTGCAAAGCCAAAGGCTTCCTTATAGTTGGGAGAGTGTTGACGACAACTGCTTATGGGATTGCAGTTTATGACGTTTGATCTTCTGGGTAGTCTAGTATAGTAGAATGGAGTTTAGCTGTGACAACTTTGTGTTCCTTGTGAAACCTTGTTTGTGTTCATACATAATGAGATCATTTCTAGTAAACAGGTTTTTTCATTTAATCTGGCTACCTCTGTCCTTCCAGCGCTGGCTATGTAGAGATGTGTCTCATTACATCTGCTTTTTTTGTTTAAACATATAGCAAGGAATCGAGGATCCTTCAGTTCTCTTGTCTACCCAAAAAATCAGTGGGCACTTTTTCTGCAACTAGTTGTTATGAAAGGGAGAGCCAAGGTTTAAATTTGATGGTCTACCATGCCCATCAAGTAAATTTGTTTTGGACGGATTGCTATGTACTGGTTACTATTTTCTTCATGGCAGACTTTGTTGACTGTCTATTCTTTGTTATTTTTATGATCTGTTTATTTAAATAAATAAATTTTATGGTTTAATCTTTATTTTTTTTACATGAAGTCGAATTTTATATAATAAATATATTAATTTTATTTTTTTTAAATGTGAACTATTATGTCATACATGTTAATTATTGTATACATAATTTGTGAATTTTTAATTAAGTCAATTTTTTTGAGGTATTAGTTTTTTTAATTCTTGGGACGCATGAAGATTATCTTTTAAACTATTTTTTAATTGTTTATAATAAAGACAAACATGAATATATATATATAAATAAATAACATAATATCAATTTCTAAAAAATAAGTGATTCAAGTATGATTTTAAAAAGTAAACGAACATATATATATACATAAAAATAAATTACACGAGGGGTCCATCCCATAGTGCAATGGTTAAGATGTGATATTGTTGTTGTTGTCGTCAAGGTTCAAAGCTCTGTTGGGTCATTGTGATCGAATGCACTATACCTTTGCCTCTATTGATGCAATGTGCTCACAAACTTGTATTGCAATGTTGAGGTTGTGTTTATGCCATGCGACATACATTCAGGCATATGTTGTTCCAATCTCTCATTGGGTTGGTGCACTCACGAGCTTTGTGCCCTTGCTAGGCTATTGTGCATGTGAGCTTGGATTGTTCACTTGTGTTCATGTTAAGGAGGGGGTTGTTCTCGTAGGATTATACTGCAATGTTGAGGTTGTTGATGACATTCATGCCATGAGGCAGACATTCAAGCCTATGTTGTTCCAATCCCTCACTGCGCTGGTGTGCTCATGGGCTTTGTGTCCCCGCTAGACTACTATGTTCATGGGCTTAGACTATTCACTTGCATTCATGCCAAGGAGGAGGACCCCCATTTGTGGCCTCCATATTGGCTCGAGCCAAAGTAAAAAAAATCCCAAATTATTGATCAAATAAATAAATAAATAAATACATTAACACAATATCAATGGGAAAAAATTAAGTTATTCAAGTAATGTTTGAAAAAGACTCACTACTAAGAGATGATTAATTAGAGCCAGGTCATTTCCTAATAAGCCCTAATTTCAATCTCTTTTGCTAAAGTTTTCTTTGACTTTTTCATCTTGCTCGTCTATCTACAATTTGTAGCTTTGGATAATGTAGGATTCAAGTCACCAATCAAATGCTACTGATAAAAAAATTTAATAGATAAAATAAAAAAAATATTTTATAGCTTACTATAAAACATATAAAAATACTACAAGTAGACAATCAATTATTTGAAGCATTGGAAGAATGTGAAGAACATTATTTATATAAAATTTGATACAAACAAAAACTCAAGAATATTTAGAAATTATTTTAAAATAAAAAACTATAGAAAAGTATTATAGTAATAAAAGCTTCTATTAAACAATTTAGAAATGAAAGGAAAAAACATAAATACTCATATTGTTTTTAATTATAACATTGATTTTTCATGTATAAAATACACTCAATTTTTAAAATTAATTATTCTTTGATAATTTCTATAACAAATTGAATGTATTAACACACAATCAAATATTTATATTCATCGTATTTTATGATAAAAATCTTTAAATAGAAGCTTACAACCATCCAATTTAAACCCTAGGTAGAATAGACATGGTACTTCCCAGTAAACATCATACTTTATAATAGTCGATTCAAATTATAATATTTGTCCCATTTGACTCATTTGGTTTCTAGTTTATCTTTACGATGATTACTTTATAAAAAATTATAATTGTTCTTTTATAATAACTATAAGGCAAGGGTTTCATTCAACAAAGGTGAAAATTCTTGTATTTTTTCACTTCACTTTAATTTGATTATCTTTAATGTAATGATTGTAAGGAAGCAAGGTTTGTGGAAACAACTTTTTAACCTAATCTTGAAATAAATGTTGTATAAATAACTTAAAATTTGATCTAAATAGTTACACAAATTAGAGAAATACATTCATAAATAGATAAACAATTTAACCATAGCACAATGATTTATGTGGAGAAAACCTTTTTCAAGAGAAAACCCCGCACTCCAAAACATTCATAATATATTATCAAATCAACATTTAGGATTACAACAAACTTGCAATCTAAGTCTTTATGAGAATATTTCACTAGCATTCAAATAAAAAGTAATTTTAGTAGCATTCTAGTGGCACCTACATACCTATAAACTCTCATCTCAAACTACAACTCCTTAAACACCAATTTATAGAATTCTTGCAACTTGGAAACTATATGCGGTTTTATAAAACCATATGCTAAACCTTTAAGTGGTGTGGTACCCAATATGGGTCCAAATTCCAACACCTCTTTCCAAGATTCCCACATCTAACTAATAATAGTATATTCTCTTACACTCTTATTGCTATTATAACTCACCAATTTAATCCACCCAACAGGGGCGCCCAAGTTTGAAAATCATACAAACCCAAAATAGGCACTTGTGAAAAAAAATTTAACTCTTCATCATATACGGTCAAGATTCCAATGTAAATCCCTCTTACAAGCTCTTATACATCATGAATTCTATCATAATGTCTACAATAAGATACCACAAAAGTGGAAAATCCATATTTTTTCAAATAAAATCATTAATAGTCATTGCAAGCCATTGGCATGTGGCACAATAAGCCATTAGAAATTCCAATGCCCCAATTTATATTGGAGCTCAAATATCAAATATAAAATCATAATATTTACATGAAAAATGCTAAATAAATAAATAATAAATCTAGCAATTTTGCAAGGTTGAGACACCTTAATTCCCAATAGTTATTAGTGTACAAGTGGCATATTCTAGTATAAAAGTTGGTAAAAATTGAACTTTACCTAATTTCATCTATTCATATTGTTGGTACCAATTATGATTCTCTATTTTTATCCTTCCATTATCCTAAGTCCAATCTATGAATGCAAAACTAACTTAGTTCGATTTTAAAATCATGAAAGTAACCTTAAAATTTATGAATTTAAATTAAAAATCTGGTCCCTCATTAACTCCATTTAGCTAGTTGTTATAATTCATTTTGAATGCAAAAAAATCATTTTAACCCATTAAGGAAGATCCAATACATAAGTTTTTATTATAATTTGCATTATTGCTCAAGGAGCATCCTAGGTCATAAATACTATATCATTAGCATCGTACATGTGCATAATTATGTGTTTTCTTGTCATCTTCAATCAATTATTCTAAATCATTGAATTAACAATAAGGTTGAGCAAAGGAGAATTTTCCTTGCCTTCTAGTCTCCAAAATAGGGTCTATTGACACCACCCATTGTAGGTAACATATTCTATATATAAATGTGATAATTTTAAATATTCATTTTTGTGTAAATCATTTCCATGTGCAAGGTTCATATCTACAAGTAGACTTCATATCTATTAGTGCACTCATTAGTTCCACATGCACAAGTAGTTCAAAAACAATAAACATTTTTTGATCATTTCTATGAAGGTATTCATTTGACAATTTCTATAGCAGTAATAAACTAGCAAATCAATTAGAGGGATTTATCACAAAAAATCATCATTAGGATTATAACCAAATATTATTTTTTAGTATTTATTTTTGTAGCGTTATCACTCCTATCTTTTTAATTATATGTGTATTTTTATTATCACTTTAGTTATTTATTTACCAAGATTAATTAAAAAATACTATTTATTTTTGTTTCCATTTTGGTTAACATGTCTAATTTTAGACCCCCTTATCTCTTAGTCTTGGGTTTATTATTATTTCTTTTTATTGATTTATGAGTCCTATTTTTGTTTTTTGAGATCTATATTAGTATCGTTTCCTTTCTTCTCTTTTAGGACTTGTGTATTGAGTTTATGCCAAAGTTTTAGTATCATCCTAATTTACCCTTAAGAAGAATTCCTTGTCCTAATCCAATAATGACATAAAATTTAGTTGTTTGTGACATATATGTTAGTATCATGGAAACCAATAATAAACAGTAATTTTTAATATGAGGCCCACTTGGAACAAATAAATTAGAATGATTATGCTTTTATTGCAAAATTACATTATCATGATATTATCAATTCAATTGGCGTTGCCTCTCCTACATAGTTTGTACAAGTTGATTGATAATCCATTTGGTTTAGAGATTCTTCAATACATTAATGCTAAGGTTATCTCTTCAAGCTCTTTGCATGGTGTGTCTTTCCCCATGTTGGTGCCCAATTTGACTATGTTCAATTGTGTGTTAGTCATGCCCCCCTTATGCATCTTTTCCTTTGCATGTCTGTAATATATATTTAATTTGAGAAGCATTTATATGGGTCTCATTTTTTCAAGTTTTCATATGTGTTCTCCCTCTTCATCCCCCATGTTCCTATCATCTGTTCGAAGTTTAAAAGGTCCCAATAATTCTAAGTGTGGAGTTTTGTATTTCAAATTCTAAGAGCTACATTAATTAAATTCAAAGTTTATAGTTTCCCATCCTGACATACCTTTTTCCCAACCTTTAATCGCAAAAAATATGTAACTCGCATATTTTACATTATTCACTCCCACCTACCTATCTACACGACCTAGGTCACCATTAGTGACCATATTTGATACTACAACTACTCCAAGGAGGTTTTCCCACCTCAAAATAATTGATCTTATTAAGGGCATAGATTCACATGTACTTTCAATGGTGAAGGATGAAGGATGAAGATGACCATGTAGTCATTAACATGGTGGTTGAGTTTTAAATCCTAATAGTCATTATACCTAGACTCCAAATTTCTCATTCACTAGATTTCATAAGATCTAAACTTTCCTTACATGTCTCATTCATGTGTTGGCAACACAAGGGCATACAACTAAGAAGGGGGGGTGAATCAGTTGTAATGGGAATTATACTTATTAAACTTATTCTCAGATCTGATAAATAAACATGAAAGCATAAACCATCATCACATAAGAAACACACATAACACCAAGATTTTTACGTGGAAACCTTGTTAGGGGAAAAACCACAGTGGAGGTTAGTCCACAAGATTATACTCTGTTAAAAGTATGAGAAATGGGGAATGCACATGCATTCAGGCACACTGCCTAGAGGACACTGCTCAAATACAAAAGGCTTACTGCCCAAGGAAGACACACTATCTTACAAAAACATTCAAATTAAATCTGCAAGATTGCGAACTAAGAAAATAGCATCTCCTAATGCCTAATTACAGTTCTGGTTAAGCACACTTTCATTTGTTCGCTCTTCTTCACACTTTACTTCTACTTTCGAAAGATTGGAACATTATTCGCACTTAGCATAGAGCATACATCGAACACCTTCGCTTACCATGCATCCAAATGGTATAAACAATCGATCATATATATCTGCAACCAAGGATAACAACATCTACTGTCGTCTTCAACAAAATATGAAATGTGTACAAACTGTCGGCCCAATCCATAAATAATTATTAATGCGAATCACACAAAGTCGGCCACAACATAGTGAGGACCCAAAACAATATCCTCAAACATGAAACACCTTAAAAAATTATTCCTCGAAGATCCACAACACACTACAATCACCCTGTTAGACATGAACATGAAAAACATGAGCTCAAAGAAGAAAATCACCAATCGCGAGCACAACGATCAACGCGGATCAACAACATAGATAGAGAACGATCTAGAAACATGCACAAGCATCATGAATCACTACAGAAGTATCCAATGTTCACTTCACGTTACTAGAATCACATTATCTTCTTTCAGGAACACCAGTTGAAGTAACAGACCAACTGTTAGAACATAGATACTCATAACTTGATCAAATCTTCATGCGAACCTTTGAAACTTCATGTGGATAAACTAGATATACTCGAAAAAAAACCCTTTGATCCACAATCTCTTATCATCAATATACTGAGCTAGCCACCATAATGAACTTCACTGCATCACCGACAACCTGCAACTTATTTTATTATAATTTTCTCAATATCATCGACATAAATTATACAACCTTAAAGACATTAATGCTAACAGTGTTGACATCAATGACAATCACATATCAACAATATCCAACATCATGACCTATTGTTCTTCCTTGATTCTTAAAGATGCAAGGTAGCCAAAAAGGGTTATATATACCAATTGGTGTGAATGTAATGAATATTTTATGATTGGGAAACCTTCTTCGATGGTGGTCTCCAAGGAGGAAGTTGTTGATGCTGAAGAACTCTATTAGAGGTAGGCTTTGGTGTGTCACTTTCCCAACCTCTGGCGCTCTCTTCTTGACTTGAATAAGTGGGTTTTGGATTCTTGGAGGACTTTAGTGATGAGTAAGATTGAACACGTCTCTTGTGCTAAAGGTTTTCATTGCTACCTTCACTTCTGTTGAGGACCATGTTGCACAATGTTGGTTCATCTTTGGGCTTGGGGAGTTCACTCTCTCACGCTCAAAACTTGGACTTCATCCTTCAACCCCTTATCAAACCACTCAATATACATCTGGTTTAGGTTAGACTCCCAAATCTCCCCCTTTAGTTCTAAGAGGAGACTTTCTTTGAGGCCATTAGAAACTCTATTGGTCACTTTTCAAAAACTAATGATTCCACTTATTTTATGGTCCATTGTTTTTGTGCTCGAATTCTAGTAGATATCAACATCTCTTTTCCTCTTCATGAAGAGGTGGTTTTGCTAGTTAGGGATTGACCAAGTGGTCACAACCGCTTGTTATGAGGGTCTCACTTTTAGTTGCCACCGTTGTTTTGCTACTAGTCACCTGACTTCAACTTGCTCTTTCTTATGCCAGAAGTGTGTGTTCCTACTTGTTGGAAGGATGCTAATGATGATCTGCTTACCATTCCATCTTCTACCTCTTATGTGGTACCTTCCCTTAGGCTTCTGTGGAGCCTTCTTCTCCTGGCACAAATTTGGTTTGTCTTTTTGTCCTTTGTAGTGCTCTTGAGTGCACTCCTCCTGCTCCTCCAACTGCTTTTGTTTTTCCCTAGGATTCTTTTAGGGTTGGAAATTGTTTCTCTCCTGGTTTTCCTCATGTTCCCCCTCATGTGCTCTTGGTATCCCTATGAGGGATCCCCTAGTTCTCCCTTTTAGTGGGTGTCTAGATGATAGTATCACTAGGACCATTGTTCATAGAAGGCATAAAGGACCCTCACCTACCTCTTCCAGTTCTCTTTGTTTTGACTTATTGGTTAAGCCTATTGTATAGGGTTGATACCCTTGCTTCTTGTTTCTTTCTGGTTCCTAGCTTTGATCAAAATCTTTGTTGGTCTTTGTTTGGTTCCTTTTTAGTCTCACCTCTGGTGAAATTTATCTCATTTTCCTTGATGGTTGTCCTGTATTGGGTTCAATCCCTTCCCAATTTATCTTAATCAAATAATTCTAAGGAATTTCAAGCTTTGTAATAGTCATTTATTTATCGCATATGAATTTCCACTAGCTAGAATGGATAAACAATAATACTTAGTTACTTGATATCATTATTTGTTGCTTATGTATTTGAAGATATTGTTGTGTTTTTTATTTATTTTTATTTCCTCTCATGGTGTGATGTGACTATGTAATCCAATGAATAACTACTAGTTCTATACTTGTAATGATCCACCATTGAATCAAACCAAAGAAATCTTTCACTAGTAGTTTAAGAGAATGAAGTAGTTTGTATGCTCTTCATGATATAGTGTTATAGCTAGGGAAGTATCTTAAAAAAATTAAAAAAAATTGTTGTCATCTTGGAGAATCATATTCTACATATCCACATCCTACAAATATGTAATGATGTGATTATAATCTTAATAAGAGGTCTTATGCACATTAAATTAGTCTTTTGCTTGGAGATAACTTTTGGGATAAAGCATACACTAGGTACAATTACATTTTTATCTATTTGCACATCTTTAGTTGTGATCAATATTGTTATGAATACCCCTAGGGAAGCCTCTCATGGGTCTAGTTGAGCCCAAAATGAAGGAAATATTACCCCCTCTCAATAAATTGGTCTAATGTTTCCCTACCTAAGCATAGGTTAGAGTTCGGTTGCTCTATGTTTGACCCCCTTGGAATGAAGATAACAACCTAACTTTCAGTATTTGGGAACCTCCAACTCTAAGAACTATCATAATGGCTCTATTACTAGGGATGTTCGTAAAAACACTAGTAATCTTGTGAAGAATAGTTTTTAGTGTATAATGTGGAGGCACATCTACTTAACCGACATAATGGTGCACATTAGTATAATGGAAATAGGGAAATAAGTTCTTGTCTATAGTACATCAAATTTATAGCTACTAGGAGAATTTTTTGTCTCTTCCAAAAGAAAAGTGTCAACTCTATTCAGTTTATCCCAAAATCTATTTGAAAATAAGAGAAGATGAAGTAAGCTCATGTACTAGCAAGAACAATAAGACGCTTCATATATTCCAAGAAGATAGCATCTACCATGTGAAGCTCAAAGTAATTAATAGTAATTCATTCAAACCTAACTATCCAATTCAAAAGTTAGTACATTAAGTAGAATTTGTTCATTTGTAGATTCAAGAGATCAACATTTGTATACTTCTAAATATTTAGATGATAGCCTAATAAAAAGACAAAAATATGTATAGGTCTAGTTATGTGATAGAATCAAAGGAAATGTATACTACTAGAAGGGATGAGGATAGATCCCTTGATGCATATTTGTAAGACTAGAGCATGGAGTATTAAGATTCAATTACATCTATAGCTACCAAAGTTTTAACTTATCCTACTGATTCATATAAGCTTAGAATGAAAAATGTATGGAAAAACTTGGTCTTCTTTGGTATGAAGTTGTGTCTTCTACATGTGAAAATTCATTCTTAAAGATCCAAGAGGAATAAATTCCTTACGAGGAAGATTATTTCAAGTTCTATAAAGATGAAGATGATCAATATGATGTGTATATGAATATAAATTCATGGAAGAAGTTGATTATCATGCATGCATATAATCAAAGCTTCCTCTATGGTCCTTATCATGATCATGCTAATCTCATCCTATATATTGATCCTCAAACCATTTACACATCTTGCTACTTGCTTTTCATCATCTTCAACATGTCCAACATGTATGCTTAGCTTGTAAAATTCCTCTGTGTATTCTATAACACTCAAATCCTTTTGTTTAAGTTTCTTCAACCTTTTAATTAAATTAATGTGATAATCCACGAGCAAGAATTATTTTTTAGTTTTGTAACCATCTTCTCCCACAATTTTATCTTCAACTTGCCTTTCCTTTGTCTATCAATCTGCACTTGATCCCACCATAGGGATGCATGGCCCTTCAACCTCATGCCAACATATTTCACCTTCTTCTCTTCAACAACTTCCAAATCAAAATACTTATCCATTTCTACAATCCAGTAAATAATCTCCTCTAGATTCATACTCCCACTATAACTTGATGGGTCCATCCTTGGCTTACTCCCAAGCTTAGCTAATACTCTTAAGAATATCTTTTTATATGCTTCTATAGATGCAGTGGTGAAACCTCTGGAACTTCTTCCTCATCTTCACTAATGTCTTCAATAGGAACCCCAAGACTCTAAAAAGTTTCTATGGCTTCCAACCTCACCGAGATTCCTCTTATCACCTTCATAACCACTGGATTTTCCTCTCCTTGTGGGGGTCTTCCTCTACCTTGTCCTCTATATACCATTTCCTTTCCAAACCCTTATAATCCTTCTCTGATACCAATTGATGCAGTTCAAAAATTAAGAAACCAAGGAGGCTTGTCAATTATTGCAGCCTCCTTTCAAAAAAAATCAACACAAGCAATATTTAAACAAAATATTCAGCACAAGAATATTTATTTGCATTCAAGAAATACTGAAAGTATACAAGTCTAAAAAATAATAATAATTAAATCCTCCATGAAAGCTCAATTGCAACAACAATCATCTACAGGAAAGATTAAGAAAAAATATGCAAAGTTTTTACAGGCAAGTTCTATAAATGGACCAAAAATCAGCTACAACTCCACAAAATCGTCACTTTATGTCTATCATTGCTCCCTCATTATCACCAAGTTGTTAGAACGATTTCTAGGTTTTATGCTCCTCGTTCCCAACTTTCCAGAACATTTTGAACTTTTCAATTTGATTAAGAAATGAGAAAGTTATGCCTCTTTTTCCGAAACTAGGTCTCATAGTTACAACCTTGATGATCTCTCTCTCTCCCCAAAAATGCTAGAAAAACCTCCACCTCCTCCATTCTAGGCATGGTAATTCATGAAATTGGCCTCTTCAATGCTTTTTCCAAGCCAATTCAAACTTTAGCCAAAAATTTCCATCCAATTCCTCATCCGGCAACTCCACTCCTCAGGTGTCCAACATCATGGAAAATATTTTTTCCATATCATTTAATTATTCCTAGGAGTCTCAAAAATAATTTAAAATAAGTACATTTCCCAACTGGGGTGTGGGATTTTCTTTTACCAAATGCCATGCTAATTCACTTGAATTTGGGCCAATAAAATACATGAATAAAAGTATCTTCAAAGGTTGTTGAAGAAAGGTGAAAGGAGATTTAAATCATGCCTGCAACACAAAAAAAAGCCAAAAATTTGAAAAAGGAAAAATAAATAAAACAAAGATATTTTTGGTTGTGTAGGATTGCACTTCACCCCTGATGCTCCTGTATCACAAACACACCTCGAGAAGCTTTAGGTGTCAAACACTTCTTCCAGATGATTGTACTTCTTTTTATGCATTTCAGTTTGTTGGTTCATATTTTAGTGTACATATGCAGATGTCATAAGGCAAATTTTTGAGTGAAATTTTTGATTCGATAGTCAGTAAAGTTTTGAGTTTGTATATATTAGTCAGGGGGAGTATGTGCATATGTGAGTTAGTACGTAATTTGGTAAATACAAAAATCATGTAAAGGGGGAGAAGAACTTAAGTATGCACCCTTTTCTGTTGATGTCAAAGGGGGAGAATAGTTATGGAGAGAAATTTTTGGCATGTTGCCATCAATGACAAAGGGAGATATTGTTGGAAGAATAAGGAGTTTTTCATTGATGTGCTTATTGGAAACATGAGCATGAAGTATGAGCTTAAGCTATGAGCACAAGTTGCACAGTATGCAATACAATGTTGTCATTGATGTCAACATTGTGATCAGGTATGAAGATCATTGTGCAAACCATTTTATATAGCTTGAACATGTTTGGAGATGGTTATCCAGTAGATATTTGCAAGAAGGTTTGATCCGGTGAAGACAAATAAAAGAGAAAATTGGCTAAGTGTCAAAACTGTGTTTTTAGTGTACAAGAAATATGGTATTTTGGTTTGCATTGGTCCGTTGTGTAGAATCTCACTTTCCAGTTTTGGTGTAATTTTGTTGGATGTTAGAAGAGTCTAAATCTAGAGTTTCATTGTGTTTTGGTCTCTAGTGTTAAAGTTGTGAATGAAAAAAGTTCCATTCTGGTAGTTACAGTGTTACCAGTATAGTATGGATGTTTTGGATTATCCGCATCACTTTGTGGATTGGTATTTGGCTTTGCAGAATTGTGGAGTTGATAGGTGTCAATAGCACCTATGCTCCAAGTGGCATGAAGTTTTGAGGTTCGCGTGTTGGTTCGAGGTTGAATAGTTGATGAATTTTGATGTTAGGCCTTTACCAGTGCCGACCTAATAATTATTGGGTATTGCTGAGTTTTGAGAAGTATTGATCCATTTTGTGGAAGCTATTATAGGTCCATCTTGACCTATTTAGACGTGTTATAAGTTTTGAGTAATTGTGTGAAGTATGTATGTGTGTATGATGAGCCGATAAGGTATATTTTGTATAATACATCTAATTAGGCTGACCTAATTAATGTTATAGGTGTTTATGGATGAAGCAGATATATATGTAATATCTTTTTCGATGTTTTGGCGATAGAGAAGTGATATGAATTGTGCAAGTATAAGGCGAATTCAAAACATAATAGAGTGTTAGTGCAGATCAATATGAAGTGTATATCAAATATGTATATTGACCTTCAATGGAACTATATTCCAGCATGTTGTAGATGTAATTGTAACAATTCAAATACTGGTTGTGAGCCACCACTCTCTTCTATCTTTTCTTCTTTCTGTGGGTAGTGAGTCCACTAGGATAATGAGTCCATCTGTAGTGAGCATTTATGTAATATCTTATAACCAGCTATAACATATTGTGAGCTAATTCTCATTGTGGTTTTTCCCATTTTGGATTTTCAACGTAAAAATATGGTGTTCATATACATTATGTGCTTTAATGGTTGCTTTCATGATTTCCTTTCTTACTATAAATTGAATATGCTATGTGGAATGAATGCTTAAATGTTCAAGTGGTTTCAAAGAATACTGATTCACCTCCCCTCTCAGTATTCTAGGTGTTCAGCAGAATGATCCAAGTTGTATTTTAATATTATGATATTTTAAAAATATATTATGAAATAAAATATTGTTTGGACTTTACATCTTAGCCAAGTTAATCAAATCTATTTGTTAATTTAGTTGGGAAAATAATTCCCTTATTGAAAATTAAATTTTGAAATGATATTAATGTTGTTTTTGATAAAGTAAGCAACATTTACAAGATGTTGTACCCTTTACATGAAGAGCCCACAAGGCCAAAATGAAGCTAGTTCAAAATAGGACATGAACTAGAAGGAGAAGCAAAACAGGCCAAAGAAGCCACACACAAAACAAAAATAGAACATAAACAACCGACAGATAGCCTATCGGTAGAAGAATGAGGCCTAGACAACCCCAGAATCAGAGGGGACAGATCTGACTGCCAAAACCTGAGGTCATAGTTTGGGGAGTCCCTTCTTTTTTCTCTGCACAATAGACTAGGAAGGCTTAGAAATGAAGTCCCCTAGTGAGGCGAGATGAGCGGTTCCTCAACAACCACCAAGGAAAAAGAGCCACCACTCAATGAAGCTGACAACATAGAAGAGGATTTAGGAGCATTTGGAGGAACAACAAAAGTGTTCATCGAGGGATGGGCAGGCTCTGTTGGCACAACGAAAATAGTTCAGGGAAAAAATGGTTCCATCGAAGGGATAACTTGAAGAGGGTCCTAGGGAGACCTAGCCTCCAAAGGTAAATCAGTCAAAGAAGGGACGTCCTCCCCAGAGGGACCATCCGAAGAGGGAGAGCCCACCATGAGATGGTCTAGGAGAGCATCCTTCCACCAAGTAGCAGCACCCTTGTGGCGAGAAAAAGGGCAGCCAAAGGCCAAATGACCAGCAGAGAAACATCTCTTGGAAAGAAAAGGGAGCCCCTCGTAGTCCAGGAGCTGCTTCCAAGGTTTGTCCACCATCAAGACCACATCACCATGGAGAGGTTTGGAGATATCCAAATCGATTAAAATATGAGCCACCATAATATCCCAAGATCCCAAGATGTAGAGTCCACCTTCAAAAAACCACCAATGGCATTGCCAATAGCTTCAAAACAAGAATCCTCCCAAAACTAGAGAGGGAGGTTCGTAAGATGGACTCAAACTGGTCTAGTATCCAGTGGCTCCATAAGCGGATTGAAAGAGCGAGACCAAGGCCGAATGAACAACGAATGAACACCCCACATCCACCCCTGCTCCAACACTCTGTCACGATCCTCAAAGGAAGAAAAGGATGCAAAGAAAAAACCTCTAGCACTGGGATAGAGGTCAATTTGCCCAGAAACAATAGGCTTCCAAGAAATGGAAACCCACTCATGGAGATCAGGAAGGGAGAGCCACAAGCCATTAAACCTTCAAACCACCCCCTGACGCACATAAAAATCCTCATTCTCAGCTACCTCTGGTCCATAGACCAAAACAGGAGACACACAAGCGCACAAAAAAGGTCGAACCTCAAGCGGAGGAGCAGGAGGAAATTGGGCATGAGCAGCCTCAGAAAAGGATTTCTGAAAGTAGGCAGAGACTTCAAGAGGAGAGGGAACAGGGCCCCCTCCCACACAAACCCGCACAACATCATCCACCAATGACACCCCATCCTAAGGGCGTGTCGCGCAAGGATCAGACAGAAGCAAACCAATTGCAACGTAGGGATCAGGTCATCGCACGCTGAGAGAATTCTCGCTCAGACACATTTTGAATAAATTTTGATGATAGTGCACAAATACACTTTTTTATTAATGTTGTTATTTTTCCCTAGAGGAATTTATATGTTAGTGCGAAATATATAATATGTAAATATTTAATTGATATGGACCAATTTGAAATATCTTGTGAATAGGGAAATAAAGAAAAAGAAAAAGGGTGTTTAGGGATTTTTTAATGTTTAAATGAAAAGAAAGAGCTCATTTTGGTTATATTTCATGTTGCTTTAAAGTGTGCTACCTCCCTCTTTGGATTTTTTCTTAAATTGGAAGTAGATTTTTTGGATCCTACACCATTGAAGAAGAAAGATTTGGGTATTCCCTATCCATTGGGTGTGTGTGGAAAAATATATTCTTCAACAATTTGGTGTGAATTGTATTAAAAAATTAAGGTATTCATCTATTTAAAATTTAAAATTATGGTTATTGTTTGTACTCTCTACCATTCCCACATTAGGCGGATATCAAATGGTATTAAATTCTAGTGTTGCATTATGAGATTAAATCTAGAATAGGTATGCTTTATTTAATTTTGAATTATGTATTTCATATTTATGAAAAACATATTTTATAGTCATTATACTGGCAAAATTTCTCTAATTTCCGAGGTGATACAAAAAGAGTGATGTGCATATTATGATCATTAGGGTATATTTTAAATGTGTTAATTTCATGTATTTTAGAAAATAAATTTTGAATGCTTTGGATGATGTCATCAATGGCAAATTTGGGGGTTTTAAGATTTTCAAGATTTTCTTTAAAGGGAATAAAATTATATTTCAAAACATAATTACTTGTTTTGATTTTGCATGATGAGTAGTATCCATATTGTTTTTGGAGTATTCATAATTAGGAAACGTGCCATGGAATTTCGCATCAATTTTTGTGCCTTGACTTTTTGGGTGAAGGTTGACTTTTGGACTTAGGATTAGATGCTAATATTAAGAGTATAGTAGAAACATGTTATACTTGTAGAATTAGGGGTGTCACAATAGAAAGTAATGTATGTGTAATATAACGAGATTAAAATATATTGGGGAATACAAACATCTAAAATAAATTAAACTAAAGAACATTAAGCATTGCTTGTGTTGAAGGCTCTAAGGGAATCATGTAAAATAGTGCCAAACATACTTGTGTATGAGGTTCCTAAGAGAATCAAACAAGACATCACTATGAAGATCACTTGCATTGAAGCCTTGAGGGAATCATGTAAGAGTAGTGCTATGATATGCTTGTGCTTGAAATATATGAGGGAATCATGCAATATAGTAGTTATGACATTACTTGTGTATGAAGGCCTTGAGTGAATCATGAAAGATAATTATGACACTCAACATTTGATACTTAGTTGATCATTTCCTATTTTCATTGGGTAATTGGTAAAAAACACGTCCTTGTGATTTATTTTATTGAGTGATGTTGTTCCAACTCCTTGTTTTAATTTTTGTAGTTGTTACAACATCTTGTGTGTTATTGGTTGGAATCCATAACCATTATATACCATTGTGTCCTTGATTTCATGATGCATGTTCTTGGTATGTGAGATGCCATGATTTGTATCACACCCTATATTATATTATGTGTGTGTGTGTGATTGCTCAATCAACTATCTATTAGTTTATAGGGGTGGGATTGAGGGTTCCACATGGTTGGGTGACACTATTCTATTGTTGGGACTAGATAGATTTTTAGATATACTTGAAGAGCATGTCAAGTTGATTCTAATGGTGACATGGTAGAATTTCTTATACCTTTTATTATGAAATATATAATAAGGATTTGTATCATTCATTGAATTAGTTTGTATTGGAATCATAATTAAAATTTTAATCCTTGGCAAATTGTTCACTCTTGGGATGGAAGTTACATTTGCATTCCTTCAATTTATCATTTTACGCACTATACATAAATAATACATGTTGAAATGAAATCTTTTTATTATGCTCATCCTCATATGTTGAATAGATATACTTACCTTCCTTGAAAATATTGATATCATGTTGTTCATTGCTTTGTGTGTTAGAAATATGAGTTCATGTTTTACCTTATTTCTAGGGAATTGTGCCCATTTTTGGGGCTTCTTTTTATCCAATATAGATATCTTAGGTTCTCAAATGTTTGGGCCAAGCTTTTTTTTTCTTATTACAAAAATTGAGGAAGTTATGTCTCCCTAATTGTGAAAATAAAGTTTTTTTTTTTTTTTGCACTTGTCATCTTTTAGTGGGTAATAGTTGCAAATCAGAGTCCATAGTTTGAGTTGTCTAGAGTTTGGAGTTTTTAGTTATTAGGACATTTTTCTCATTATAGAAATAATTCAAACTATGAAGTCTAAATCTCTTATTGTCCACTATTTTTCCTTGGAGTGAGATTTTGCATGGTGTTAGATGCATCTTGAGCTTTGACATTTGAGATGCATTTTATATTTCAACATCCAAAGTCTAAGGTGAGATTATGATGAACTTAGACTTGGCCTTGAGAATTCTTGTTGTGGTGAAGTGCAGATTGGACCCTAAAGTTCAAAATGCATGATGCAAATCAACCTCTAATGCTTGAAGCTTTTTGCCAACAAGCTCAGAGTTGGCTTGTGTTTTCATTCTTGCAATTTTTTAGTCGGGGTCCAAAGTCTAAAGTAATGATGTGCCAAGGATCGATGTTGAGGAGGGATTTTATATTTGAATTTTGCAACTCAGACTCTAATGTCCAAGGTGTTGCAAAATACAACATGGTCCTTGAACCTTGAGTTTTAGCCATGTAAATGAGGCTTAGCAATCAAAAATTCTTACAATTTAGATGATGAAGCTTGAGCTAGTGGATGATTCTCATATGTTTCCCATTTTTTAAAATTTTAGAAGTTGCTTGGTAGATAAGTTGTCAGGGTTTGTAAATTAGCTTAAGAACTTAACTCTTCTACTTGTCTTAATGTTTGAGTTAATCATGATATTTTTTCTATAATTTTTAATTTCTTTTACTTGTGTAACATTACATTATGCATTGGTGAGTGCAAAGGATGTCACTGCATGGTTTGGTAACACATTCTGCACAAAAGAGTGCATTTTAAGTTGTTGCATGCTATTCTTGTCTCACAAAAAAAGTTGTTCATCCTATTTTTAAAAATTGATATCTTGGATGTAACTAGGGGACATTATAGTTACCGGCCTTCTCTCCTTGCAAAATAAAAGCCAATGTTGGCGATTATTGGTCAGTTTGGACAATATTTCATATCCCAAAGGAAGCATTTGTGATGAATTGGAAATCTGGAGGAGGGTAAATAGATAGAGAAGTGTACAAGTAGCATGAGTACAGAGGCATTGGGAAAGTGAGCTGCAAACATTAGAAACGCAATTAAGACAGTGAAGGTTTGACTAGGCTCTTATAACACCGTTGAAGATGTTGCAGCTTATGATGGAGAGACTTTTAATATCAAAGGAGCCAAAGAAGCTCAATTTCCCACAATAGAGTTGCTGCCAAAATTTAGATGATAGTCTAAATTTAAAGGAACATCTAGTAGAAGTTGAAGTTGCCCCAATACCTATGGATGCATCGACACATGAGTATCTTAAATATTTGGAGGTGGTCCTAGAGCTGAAACCTAAGATTAAAATGTAGAACTTATGGTGAAAGGTCCTGGTCCTTCTCTAACGTTGGTAGCGGTCTCGCTTCTAATTAATTTAGATTATTTTTTTCGACAGGCTTGGAGATGAGGACAAAAGTTCTAGTTTACATTGTCAAGCAACGCATGTAATGGATTATTCGTAGTTTCAAGAGGAAGATAAAAAGTGCGTTTAGAATCCAGAATGATGAATGGGTATTGAATGTGTATGTATCCATGTTCTCCACCAAGGAACGTGGATTTGCAAAGCAAAATTCGTGCATATAGTTGGGAGAGTTGATGACAATGGCTTGTGGAATTGCAGCTTATGGGTTTTTTAAAGTGTTTTAGATTCTTGTACAATCAGAAAGATAAGTATTAAGTAAAAGAAGATAGAAAAAAGATAATCAATAGGAACAACATGAGATCACATAAAGTTAAGAACAACTAATCCTTACAAACTATCAATTTATTTTCAGGGTGGTTTGAAATAAAATTATCCCAATGATTTTTTATTACCATAGAGCAAGGATCTTTCTGTTATAATTTTTCTTTTTGGAACAATACATAAGATTACAAGCGGATCCATCATCCAAACCTGATCCCTTGAGAGAGGTATCCATTATCATACATTCAACAAGAACTTCCCCTCCATTTTCTTCCTTCTATACTTCATTATTGGTGGTAATGTAATCTTCAGCTGCAACAAGTGTTTGCTCCTTTTTTCCTCTAAACAAAATGATTTTTCTTGTTAGTTGGACAATTAGCAGTAGTAGTACCATGGCCAACTTTGCAGTAACAAAGACAAATAGATGAAGTCTTCTGCACCCAAACGTAGAATTGACTGTTACACTTTTGTATTCTTTGTGAAATCTTGTTTATGTACATAATGAGATCATTTATAATAAATAGTTTGTTTCATTTCATTGGACTATCTTGTCTCTAAAAAAGTGAAATCTTAATCTTTTTTAACAGTCTACATATAGATGTGTTTTATAACCTTTTTAAAATTATATAGCGAGGAATCGAGGGTCTTTCAGTTGTCTTCTTCACTCAGAAAATCAATGGGCTTTTCATTTGCAGCTAGTTGCTCCAAAAGGTGGAACAGTCATGGTGTTTCCCTCTAAACAACACACTTCCGATTGGACTGTTAGAAGCACCACTAGATTAGAATTTAATCTCCGTCTCATTTCACTCAGCACAATTAGATTGGATTCGAATACGGCCACAAATACAGCCATCAGATTAGATTCGAATTATAAAGAAATTACCAAGAGATTGAACTTTGGGACAATATCTCCAGAAGGAAATGGCATGGATGCATGCATGGCAGATGGCTAAAGTATTCACGTACGTTTCAAATGAGTTAGCAATTTGGTCTACTGGAAGGCCTTCCTCTTCCAATGTATCTTTCCCTCTCAGCACAACCCAACTTGTAAATCCACGTCACAAGTCTTTAGCTTATCCGCTGGGCGTTTGGCTATAAAGTCCTGCCTCCCCTCATACTGGGATTTCAAAGCATTTTCACCTGGTGTAGGCTAAAATGTATAGAGGAGCTATCATCTCTGAGCTTATACCACCCTCCTCTTCTCGCAGAAGAAGAGCTAATTCTGAGGATTTGAGGGTCAATTTGGACGGTATGTCATATTCCTATGGAAGCGTTTCCAATGAAATGGAAATTCCAAGTAGGGTCAATAAGAAGAGGAAGTGTAGTAAGCAGCATAAGTACAGAGGCATAAGGCAACGCCCATGGGGAAAATGGGCTGCAGAAATTAGAGACCCAATTAAGGGAATGAGGGTTTGGCTTGGCACTTACAACACTGCTGAAGATGCAGCCAGGGCTTATGATCGCAAGGCTTTTAAGATCAAAGGAGCCAAAGCCAAGCTCAATTTCCCCATAACAGAGCCGCCGCCAAGTCTAGATAATGGTCCAAGCTTAAAGGAGCGTCCAGTGGAAGTTGAAGCTGCCCCAAAGGCTGTGGATGCATCGACACAGGAGTATCTTGAATATTTGAAGGCGGTGCTGGAGCTCAAACCTGACATCCAATTTACAACAGCTTATGGTGAAATGCCCTTCTCCTCCTCTAATGTTGATAGCAGCAGCCCTGCTTCTAATTCAGACCCTGATTTTTTCAATTGGGGCGGAGATGAGGACAAAAGCTCTGTTTTACTTTGTGAAGCAGCCCATGTAATGGATTTTTCGAAGTTTCAAGAGGAAGATAAAACTGTGCTTAGTATAGAGGATGATGAATGGAGATTGAATTCCTACAAGGCTGCTGAGTTGTTGGGCATGTATCCATGTCCTCCACTGGGGAGCACCGACCTGCAAAGCCAAAGTCTTCCTTATAGTTGGGAGAGTGTTGACGACGACTGCTTATGGGATTGCAGTTTATGACGTCTGATCTTCTGGGTAGTCTATTATAGTAGAATGGAGTTTAGCTGTGACAACTTTGTGTTCCTTGTGAAATCTTGTTTGTGTTCCTACATAATGAGATCATTTCTAGTAAACAGTTTTTTTCATTTAATCTGGCTACCTTTGTCCTTCCAGCGCTGGCTATGTACAGAAGTGTCTCATTACATCTGTTTTTTTTTGTTTAATAATATAGCAAGGAATCGAGGATCCTTCAGTTCTCTTGTCTACCCAAAAAATCAGTGGGCACTTCATCTGCAACTAGTTGTTATGAAAGGGAGAACCAGGGTTTAAATTTGATGGTCTACCATGCCCATCAAGTAAATTTGTTTTGGATGGATTGCTATGTACTGGTTACTATTTTCTTCATGGCAGACTGTGTTGACTGTCTGTTCTTTGTTATTTTTATGAATTGTTTATTTAAATAAATAATTTTTATGGTTTAACCTTCTTTTTTTTTACGTGAAGTCAAATTTTATATAATAAATATATTATTTAAAAAAAAAAATATGTGAACTATTATATCATACATGTTAATTGTATACATAATTTGTGAATTTATAATGATGTCAAATTTTTTGAGGTATTAGTTTTTCTTAATTCTTGGGAAGCATGAAGATTATCTTTTACACTATTTTTCAATTGTTTATAATAAAGACAAACATGAATATATATATAAAAATAAATTACATAATATCAATTTGTAAAAAATAAGTGATTCAAGTATGATTTAACAAAATAAACGAACATATATATCCATAAAAATAAATAACACGAATGATTCAAGTATCATTTTAAAAAACAAACAAACATATATATACATAAAAATAAATTGCACAAGGGGTCCATCCCATAGTGCAATGGTTAAGATGTGATATTGTTATTGTTGTCGTCAAGGTTCAAACCTTTGTTGGGTCATTGTGATCGAATGCACTATACCTCTTCCTCTATTGATGCAATGTGCTCACAAACTTGTATTGCAATGTTGAGGTTGTTGATGGTGTTTATGCCACGAGACATACATTCAAGCCTATTTTGTTCCAATCTCTCATTGGGTTGGTGTGCTCATGAGCTTTGTGCCCTTGCTAGGCTACTATGCATGTGAGCTTGGACTGCTCACTTGTGTTCATGCTAAGGAGGGGGTTTTTCTCATAGGCTTATACTGCAATGTTGAGGTTGTTGATGACATTCATGCCATGAGGCAGACATTCAAGCCTATGTTGTTCCAATCCCTCATTGTGTTGGTGTGCTCATGAGCTCTATGTCCCCGCTGGACTACTGTGTTCATGGGCTTCAACTGTTCACTTGCGTTCATGCTAGGGAGGAGGACCGCCATTTGTGGCCTCCATATTCGCTCGAACTAGACTAAAAAAATTCCAAAGTATCGATGAAATAAATAAATAAATAAATACATTAACACAATATCAATGGCAAAAAATTAAGTTATTCAAGTAATGTTTGAAAAAGACTCACTACTAAGAGATGATTAATTAGAGCCAAGTCCTTTCCTAATAAGCCCTAATTTCATTCTCTTTTGCTAAAGTTTTCTTTGACTTTTTTATCTTGTTCGTCTATCTACAATTTGTAGCTTTGGATAATGTAGGATTCAAGTCACCAATCAAATGCTATTGATAAACAATTTTAATAGATAAAATAAAAAATATTTTATACCTTACTTTAAAACGTATAAAAATACTACAAGTAGACAATCAATTGTTTGAAGCATTGGAAGAATGTGAAGAACATTATTTATATAAAATTTGATACAAACAAAAACTCAAGAATATTTAGAAATTATTTTAAAATAAAAAACTATAGAAAAGTATTACAATTTAATAAAAGCTTCTATTAAACAATTTAGAAATGAAAGGAAAAAACATAAATACTCATATCGTTTTTAATTATAACATTGATTTTTCATGTATAAAATACATTCAATTTTTAAAATCAATTATTCTTTTATAATTTCTATAACAAATTGAATGTATTAACACACAATCAAATATTTATATTCATCGTATTTTATGATAAAAATCTTTAAATAGAAGCTTACAACCATCCAATTTAAACCCTAGGTAGAATAGACATGGTACTTCCCAGTAAACATCATACTTTATACTAGTCGATTCAAATTATAATATTTGTCCCATTTGACTCATTTGGTTTCTAGTTTATCTTTACGATGATTACTTTATAAAAAATTATAATTTTTTTTTTTATAATAACTATAAGGCAAGGGTTTCATTCAACAATGGTGAAAATTGTTGTATTTTTTTGCTTCACTTTAATTTGATTATCTTTAATGTAATGATTGTAAGGAAGCAAGGTGTGTGGAAACAACTTTTTAACCTAATCTTGAGAGAAATGTTGTATAAATAACTTAAAATTTGATCTAAATAGTTACAAAAATTAGAGAAATGCATTCATAAATAGATAAACAATCTAACCATAGCACAATGACTTATGTGGAGAAAACCTTTTACAAGAGAAAACCCCACACTCGAAAACATTCATAATATATTATCAAATCAACATTTAGGATTACAACAAACTTGCAATGCAAGTCTTTATGAGAATATTTCACTAGCATTCAAATAAAAAGTAATTTTAGTAGAATTCTAGTAGCATCTACATACCTATAAACTCTCATCTCAACCTACAACTCCTCAAACACCAATTTATAGAATTCTTGCAACTTGGAGACTATATGTGGTTTTATAAAACCATATGCTAAACCTTTAAGTGGTGTGGTACCCAACATGGGTCCAAATTCCAACACCTCTTTACAAGATTCCCACATCTAACTAATAATAGTATATTCTCTTACACTCTTATTGCTATTATGACTGACCAATTTAATCCACCCAACAAGGATGCCCAAGTTTGAAAATATTACAAACCCAAAATAGGAACTTGTGAAAAACAATTAACTCTTCATCATATATGGTCAAGATTCCAATGTAAATCCCTCTTACAAGCTCTTATACATCATGAGTTCTATCATAACGTCTACAATAGGATCCCACAAAAGTGGAAAATCCATTTATTTTCAAATAAAACCATTAATAATCATTGCAAGCCATTGACATGTTGCACAATAAGCCATAAGAAATCCCAATGCCCCAATTTATATTGGAGCTCAAATATCAAATATAAAATCATAGTATTTACATGAAAAATGCTAAATAAATAAATAATAAATCCAACAATTTTGCAAGGTTGAGACACCTTAATTCCCAATAATTATTAGTGTACAAGTGACATATTCTAGTATAAAATTTGGTAAAAATTGAACTTACCTAATTTCATCTATTCATATTGTTGGTACCAATTATGATTCTCTATTTTTATCCATCCATTATCCTAAGTCCAATCTATGAATGCAAAACTAACTTGGTTAAATTTTAAAATCATGAAAGTAACCTTAGAATTTATGAATTTAAATTAAAAATTTGGTCCCTCATTAACTCCATTTAGCTAGTTGTTATGATTCATTTTGAATGCAAAAAATATATTTTAACCCATTAAGGAAGATCCAACACATAAGTTTTGATTATAATTTGCATTATTGCTCAAGGAGCATCCTAGGTCATAAATACTATATCATTAGCATCGTACATGTGCATAATTATGTGTTTTCTTGTCATCTTCAATCAATTATTCTAAATCATTGAATTAACAATAAGGTTGATCAAAGGAGAATTTTCCTTGCCTTCTAGTCTCCAAAATAGGGTCTATTGACACCACCCATTGTAGGTAACATATTCTATATATCAATGTGATAATTTTAAATATTTGTTTTTGTGTAAATCATTTCCATGTGCAAGGTTCATATCTACAAGTATACTTCATATATATTAGTGCACTCATTAGTTCCGCATGCATAAGTAGTTCAAGAACAATACATTTTTTTATCATTTCTATGAAGGTATTCATTTGAAAATTTATATAGCAGTAATAAATTAGCAAATCAATTAGAGGGATTTATGAGAAAAAATCATCAATAGGATTATAACCAAATATTATTTTTTAGTATTTATTTTTGTAGCATTATCACTCCTATCTTATAAATTATATGTGTATTTTTATTATCACTTTAGTTATTTATTTACCAAGATTAATTAAAAAATACTATTTTTTTTTCCATTTTGGTTAACATATCTAATTTTATACCCCCTTATCTCTTAGTCTTGGGTTTATTATTTAGTTTTTTTTATTGATTTATGAGTCCTATTTTTATTTTTTGAGATCTATATTAGTATCGTTTCCTTTCTTGTCTTTTAGGACTTGTGTATTGAGTTTATGTCAAAGTTTTAGTATCATCCTACTTTCCCCTTAAGAAGAAGCCCTTGTCCTAATCAAATAATGACATAAAATTTAGTTGTTTGTGACATATATGTTAGTATCATGGAAACCAACAATAAAGAGTGATTTTTAATAGAGGGGCACTTGGAACAAATAGATTGGAATGATTATACTTTTATTGCACAATTACATTATCATGAGATTATCAATTCAACTGGTGTTGCTTCTCCTACATAGTTCGTACAAGTTGATTGATAATCCATTTGGTTTAGAGATTCTTCAATACATTAATGCTAAGGTTATCTCTTCAACCTCTTTGCATGGTGTGTCTTTCCCCATGTTGGTTCCCAATTTGACTATGTCCAATTGTGAGTTAGTCATGCCCTCTTTATGCATCTTATCCTTTGTATGTCCATCATATATAATTAATTTGAGAAACCTTTATATGGGTCTGATTTTGTTAAGTTTGCATATATGTTCTCCCTCTTCATCTCCCATGTTCCTATCATGTGTTAGAAGTTGCAAAGGTCCCAATAATTATAAGTGTGGAGGTTTATATTTTAAATTATAAGAATTGCATTAATTTTCAAAGTTTATAGTTTCACATCCTGACATACCTTTTTCCCAACCCTTGTTCTTAAAAAATATGTAACTCCCATGTTTTATCTTACAACTACTCCAAGGAGGATTTCCCGCCTCAAAATAATTGATCATATTAAGGGCATAGATTCACATGTGCTTTCAATGGTTAAGGATGAAGAATAAAGATGACCATGTGGTCATTAATATGGTGGTTGAGTTTTAAATCCTAATAGTCATTATACCTACTCCAAATTTCTCATTCAATAGATTTTATAAGATCTAAAATTTCCATACATGTCTCATTCATGACCTATTGTTCCTCCTCCATTCTCAAAGATACAAGGTAGCCAAAAAGTGTTATATATACCAATTCCTTTTCTAGAAAAAAAGGTGGGTAATTTTCTCTCTTCTAGGAAAGTCAATCATTTTCTCTCTTTCATCTGACTACAAGACAAAGGAGCTTCTAGATTTTCAAATCTGACAAATCCAATTGACATTATAGCAACAACTTTTGTAAATCACAAGAATTTTAATATTGTAAATGATTCTTACAATTGAATGCCTTCATGGTTCTATTTGTGGATATTTTGGCAAATTCTAGCATAAGGTTTCCTCTTGCCACTTTGTTGGTGTGAATGTAATGAATATTTTATGATTGGGATATAATATTTTATGATTAGGAAACCTTCTCTAGCGGTGGTCTTTGGGAAGGAAGTTGTTGATAATGAAGACTTCTACCAGAGGTAGGGTTTGGTGTGCTGCTTTACCAACCTCTAGCCCTATCTTCTCAACTTGAATAAGTGGGTTTTGGATTCTTGGAGGTCTTTAGTGGTGAGTAATATTAAAATATTCCCTTGTACTAAAGGTTTTTCATAACTACCTTCACTTCTATTAAGAACCATTGCGCGATGTTGGGTCATCTTTGGGCTTGTGCAATTCACTATCTCATGCTCAAAACTTGGACTTCATCCTTCAACCCCCTTACTGAACCACTCAATATGTGTCCAATTTAGGTTAGACTCCCAAATATCCCCCTTTAGTTCTGAGAGACTTGCTTTGAGGCCATTAGAAACTCTATTGGTCATTTTCTGAAAACTTACTATTTCACTTATTTTATGGGCCATTCTATCTATGCTCGAATTCTAGTGGATATTGAAATCTCTTTGCCATCCACGAAGAGGTGGTTTTGTTGGTTGGGAATTGACCTTGGTCACAACCGCTTGATTATGAGGGTCTCACTTTAGGTCCCATCATTGTTTTTCTATTTTTCACCTAACTTAAATACTTGCTCTTTCTTATGCCAGAAGGGTGCAGCTACTTAGTGGAAGGATGCTAATGATGATCTCCTTACTGTTTCAAATTTTTCGTCTCCTATGGTGGCTTCCCCTAGGCTTCTATGGAGTTTTCTGCTCCTAGCACAAATTTGGTTTGTCCTATTATCCTTTTTGGTGCTTCTGAGTGGGCTCCTCCTACTCCTCTAGCTACTTATGCTTTTCCCTAGGATTCTTTTAGGGTTGGCAATTGTTTGTCCCTTGGATGTCCTCGTGTTCCCCCTTGTGTGCTCTTGGTCTCCCTATGTGGGAGCCCCTAGTTCTCCCTTTTAGTGGGTGTCCAAATGATAGTATCACTTGGACCATTATTTGTAGAAGGCATATAGGTCCCTCCTCTACCTCTTCCAGTTCACTTTGTTGTGACTTATTGGTTAAGTCTATTGCATAGGGTCGATATCCTTGCTTCTTGTTTCTTTCTAGTTCCTAGCTCTAGTCAAAATCTTTACTGATCTTTGTTTGGTTCCTTTTTAGTCTCACCTCTGGTGAGATTTGTCTCATTTTCCTTGATGGATATTGTATTAGGTTCGGGCCCTTCCCAATTTATCTTAATCAAATAAGTCTAAGAAATTGCAAGCTTTGTAATAGTCATTTCTTTATTGCATATGAATTTCCACTAGCTAGAATGGATAAATAATAATTTTTAGTTACTTCATATGATTATTTGTGGTCTATGTATTTGAAGAGATTGTTGTTTTTTTTATTTGTATTTTCTCTCATGGTGTGATGTGACTATGTAACCCAATGAATAGTTACTAGTTCTATAAGTAATGATCCACCATGCAATCAAACCATAAAAATTGATTATTTAGCTTCACAAGGAAATAAAAGAATGCAAAATAAAATGAGGGACATCCCATAATATCGAGGAATAAGAAAATTTAATAAATGCAAGAAATGAGAAGAAATAGTGACGTCAAAGAGGAAAAAATTTAAATAATTGAAAAGGAATGCACAACAGTTTGAAGAAGAGGAAAAAGCATTGATAAATACAAAGCATACAAAGAGTCATGATTTTCCATTTTCTAGACTACATAGAAAAGGAGGAATAAATGCCAGAATAGAAAGAAGAGAGGGGGTTGTTGTGCTCATCTGGAGAGCATTTTTTAAAAATTTGCAAACAAAAAACCAAAAAAGAGGAAAATAGGGGGTGCACAAGGGTTGCGTTTGAATGGAATAAAGGACATAGAAGGTATAAATAATGCATACAAATAGATTGGAAATGAATGCAGATACAAAGAAATAGGGGTTGTGTGTGGGATTAGAAGTTGCAGAGAGAAAAGACAGTGTAGAAGTTGAAGATGGGAAATGGTGTAGCAGATAGAGGAGAGAAAGGTTGCACAGGTATTAAGAGATGAAATTTGAAATTTCAGTTTGAAGATTGACAAAAGTGGAGGAATAATTTTTTGAACAGACAATCAAATGAATAATGCAGATTGTAAAATCTCTGGTATGTGAATTGTAGAATTCAACTAATATGTTTGAATTACCTTGCACATTTGAATGTAAGCTAGGTGAAGTAAATTGATTTGTATCAAATTCAATTGATAAATAGAATTGCCATTTTAGTGAGTGTTGGTGGTAAAATTATAAATTGAATGGTTTGTTTGTAATCTATTTTTTGAGTGAAATTTTAATTTGGGGCAAAGAAATTGCCAGTGCAAATTATGTTTTTGTTGTATGATAAGCAAAAGGATTACCTCTACATCACTTAAAGAAATTGGGTACACCAAAAAACAAAAATATAACTCATACACTCAAGAATACACACAAATACTACCCATGGGATCACACACATATGCCACCTTTGCAAGGTACATCGAATGGGGAGGAGAGGGGACACTCTCCAAAGAGATGAAAAATATCATTAACCAAAAACCATCAAAGTGGGTAGCACTCCTTCAAGGGGGTATAAAAACTACCACAACTCCACATCCTTCCCAATACACATATCTCCATTTCTCCACAAATCTTCATACAAGAATCAATGGGTACTCATACCCCAATCTCTCCTTCTCAAGGAAGAAAAATGCCATCCCTTTGGAGGTTCCACACCTCCTTCACCCCTCACATGGTGTTCTCTCATCTATGTGGAAGAGCCTAACCCTTCACAAGCCTATCTCAACCCAAAAAAAAGACACAAAATAATAAGAATCATGTACAATATTTCCAATACAAAATGCAATACATACCTAAAGATTAACACTTTAGAATACCCTACCTCAATATCTATCCAAGGAAGAAAATGACTTGATGAAGCTTCTCCAAGCTCTCCAAGTCCTTCCACAAGCTTTCACAAAGCTCCCCAAAGAAAAATCCCAAAAGGATAAAATAAAAAATGAATGAGCTACCCTCATACAAGGAATCTAAGGGGTATATGTAATTTGGGTGTCATGTCACCATTCCTCCTCAAATGAGGAGGTGACACATGGATCCCAATCCCCCTTCACCCCTTTCCAACAAAACCTAAAAGAGTGGTCCCCTAAAATTCTCACACATGTGTGAGAATTGGGATAAGAGGTATACTTGTGTACACTCTTTTCAAAGGGGGCTGTTGGGGAAGCACTAAAATGTGTGAGGTCTTGGGAAGCCCAATACATGAACTTGGGGAAGTGCATTTTGAAGTGACAAGTCACTTACTATCACCCACAAGACAATAATTCATAACTCACTTCCCAAGGGACTTGGGAAGAGTCAAACAAGCCCAAAACCCAAGTTTTAAGTCCTAAAAGGTACCCAAACTATAGGGGGTTGACCTAGGGACCTAAAAACACTCAAAAAGAGTGGGGAAAGGTACTTTAAGACCTTCTAGAAACCCATTCAAACACAAATACGAGTTTGGCCAAAAATTATGGCATTTGGCCAGCCTCAATATCAACTCATACAAACATTAGGACACTCACAAAATACATTTACAACAAGAGGACTTCACTTTTACAATAAATATTACATTTAGAGACTTTAATCTCCATCATCGACTAAGGTTAAGGCCTCATTAAGAATCACATGACTAGGATTTCCTTAGGGACCTCCAATTTTAATTGTCCATGGAAATTAAGTACTTGCACACTCAACTACAACCATTATTATGCCCAATATAATAGCTTAAGCAATGTAAAATAAAGATGCAAAAATTATCATATATACTATACAAAACCATGGTTCACATACCAGTCTTAATCAATTTTACATCATAGTGCATGGTAATTCAATCTAAATTTCATAGTAACACAAAATGATATGTAACACACAATGCATATGTAACTAAATCAACTCCAACTCAATTTAGGTTTCCAAGAATTATTCAAGGTCTATTAAGAATCATAACTCAATCTCAGATTTATACCAATTAGAAGGAGAAAACTAACAGGCAATCATTACATATAATCAACTTATACTTACCCATCAATGATTTAGATCATCGCTAAAAAGCACGTGAAATTTAATCTATTCTACACATAATATAAATGTTCAACATAGTCTAACATAGAGGTCATATATCTTGAAATATAACAATGCTCAAGTAACAATGTGACATCAAAACATTACTAGGTCTATTAGCACAATTGAGCTTTCTACTTAAGAATAGATTTCATATATGACTTCATAAAATATTTGACTAGCCGATACTATACATGCCCATCATTAGAAAAGGGTGTCACCATGATCACTTGTAAGATGAGGCCTTACAATTGACATGATAATTTTTAATGACACAAAATGAAAGTACTCAACATAGGACCAAGTCTTCTATATAATAGTGCAAGCACTAAGAAAGTGGAGGCACTACCTATTTCCAAGAGTTTGTACCATATACAAGACTATCAAGCACTATAATTTATCAACAATTAAGAATAAATTTAATCAAAGACACATGAGGTGGATTGAATATCTACAAAGTTACAAATCCATGCTCAAGCACAAAAGTTAGAAGTCAAACATGGAAATAGATACACTACATTGAAGGTGTGATTTGATGAGGGAAATGAGATAAGGAATTTCAAATAGCTTGGAAGGTGTATAGGGATTCCAATCAAGCAAAACAAACAAGATCAATAGAATATTTACTAAAAGATGGATTATTATTTGGGAGCATATGAATATGAGCCCAAAAATATCATAAGAGGGAAGCATAGTGGGGGATTAGTCAATCACTTTAGTTTAGACTGTTAATATTAAAATGAGCAAAGAAATAGAATAGAAAACATAAATTAAGAACAAGACACAAGAGACACAAATTTTATAGTGGTTTGGAAATTGCCTACATCCACTCTCAACAGCAGGGAAATCTCTATATTAATTCTCAAGTTACAATTACATATTCAACACAGCAACAACATTTATAAAATGATCTCCAGTCCAATAAATGGAAAAATCGATATGTGAGAGAAACCTGCCAATCCAGGCCTGCAAAAGGCATCCTTATCCAGTTTGTTTGAGAAACTTGCTAATTTGGGCTTACTGAACCCAACAATCTCCCACTTGAAGACCAAATTGTTGCTCAGAGATATCCCCCACTGCAGGAATTTACATCAGCCACAATGAAGATTTGAGCTTCACCAAATTTTGTTCACGAATGCTTCGGATGAGTCTCCTCCAAAGGATGTCAAATTTAATAACCTCCATAGATTTTAAACTTTCCATTTCCTCTTCCACAACTAGAATCAAATCTGGACTTCCACCATGGCCCCAATCTAAAAGCTTTTTTGTACACCACCAGTGCAAATCCTTCTCTACATACCAATCATCACTAGAAAATTCTTCAAATTCAACTTTATCAAATTGATCAACTGCTGCAATAAATTTTTCATCAAAGAAAACATCATAATATTATTTTACCTCACCTTCTCTTGTAGCCTTCATCTCACTTGAGATTAACACATCCCACTTTTTTTCAACTACTTCCATCCACAGCAATAAATCATCCCCTTCACTTCTTCTATGTCCTTCAATGGACACTCTTTTGTTGCAACTGCATTATACTCACATTCATCTTCATAACAACATTTTTTAAAATTAGCTTTTACCTCTATACCATCCGCCTGGGACTCAAATAATGGATTGTCGTAAACTATTTCTGCCATGGGCTTGAATAATGGATTATGATAAACCATTTTTTCCTTTTGATTCTCAGCCTCTTCCTTAGGTTCATCTTCACTCTCGTGGTTCCAGACTGCATCCTTCTCTCCTTGGGAGGCATCCTCCTCATCTCGAAAGGAAAAATCCATAGTCTCTTTAGCCGAATCCTTCTGATTTGTCCAGCCATCCCACCAATGAACATGGTGTATCATTTCAGCTTGCATTTGCACGACAACACTCTTTCAGGCCGAGTCTAAATTGATAAGAAATTCTTCAATAATAAAATCATCCTCATCATTTAATTCATCCAAAAACATCTGATGAATAGCTCTCACTTCATCATCCACTTCATCTTGTCTCTTCACAATATAAAAGCATCCAGCTCCAGGATCTAACAATCCATCTCTGATCAATATTTCTCCATAGCTCAGGAAATTCTTCACTGATTTCTAGCACCGAGCTTCAGGCTCTGATACCAATTGTTAATATTAAAATGAGCAAAGATACATAGCAGAAAACAGAAAAATTAAGAACAAGACACAAGAGACACAAATTTTATAGTGGTTTGGAAATTGCCTACATCCACTCTCAACAACAGGGAAATCTCTATATTAATTCTCAAGTTACAATTACATATTCAACACAGCAGCAACATTTATAAAATGGTCTACAGTCCAATAAATGGAAAAATCAATCTGTGAGAGAAACCTGCCAATCTAGGCAAAAGGCATCCTTATCCAGTTTGTTTGAGAAACTTGCTAATTTGGGCTTCACTGAACCCAACATAGACGAGATCTTGGTGCAAATAAAGGAAGGATATTTTTGAACCCACATGATAGTAAACATCAAAAAAATTATTTAGCAATGCAGAGTTTGTTGACCAACTAAAGGGAGAATCCAAAATATAAAGATATACCAGCTATTACTAGTGCTTAAAAGACCATGGAAACATCTAGTATGGACTTTATTCCTCTTATTTAATTATTTGATTGTTTATCTTTAAAAAGTCCTATTCACAACCCAAACAAGGCATTAACATACATTCCAAATGAATTGGCAAGTTGATCCACTTGAAGGGCTTTCCCTCTCCACTAGTATTCTTATTCTTAACCCACACTTGCAAGCAAGGCATTCGTTGAGCTCCACAACATCTGAATATGACCTTTCAATACTTCCAAGAATCAAGTAATTTTTCTTTATTGGGAAAATGCTTGAAGGGGCATTTTTTTAGATAGGTTTCATTAAAAATTTTCTTTTCATACTAAGTATCTTATCCTTTCACAAGTGACTATTTCAATCCTATTTTTTCCTGTGTATGTATAGATCAAAGATTCTATAGTTTCCTCTCTACTAAAAAGATAAATGATAAAACAAATATTCTCCATACAATTTTTATCTATAACTATCCTGTACACTTTTTACATATGTTGGATAGATTTAACAAGAAGATACTTTTCATTATATTTAAAGATGTTTTGTATTTATTGATAATGGTAAGGGGAAATTTGGTAGTGAATATATCTAATAGTGCATGGAAAAAGTGTCATAGTTTCTATAGATATATTAGTTAATAATAATTAATAACATCATTTCCGTTTGTATGATGCAGTCTGTGTAGTCATGTTTTTCTTTTAGCGGCTGTTGTTGGGTTGTGTTTAATCTTATTTGCAACATACTTTTCTTTGACAGGGTTACGAGTCCTTTAAAAACCGTTATGTACTAGATTTTGGGTCTCATCAAAACTTGTTTTACCCTTAATCAAAAACATCATTTCCCTTGGTTTTAGAAGAGAAGCAAATGGACATTATATTTTATTTGTGTGGTATCATTTACACGAAAAGAAAAGAACTAAAATTTTTGATCTGTTTTCTAAGATAATTATTGATAATTGGTGTATTATTGATTTCATATATCATTATCATGATTTATATCTAGATTATAGATTTAATTATCTCTTCATTATTCTTAGTCGTGTATAGTGTAAAGGGAATAATGTGTGTAATTAATCTCTTTCAATATATGTTATTATATCACAACTAATTTCATAACTATAATTATGCAGCAATATAAATTCTTACAAACATTAGGTACAAATCCATTTATGAATGATGTAAAACTACACCATAAATTTATTCAAACATTAGATGCAAATCTATTTACAAGAAATTTAAAACTACACTATAACTCATTCAAACATTAGAGACAAATCCAATCCAAATCAATACAATTGAAAATAAACTATATAAGCAATATAGATTTTAAAAGAAAAAGAATAATTTCATCTATTGATCACTAATCTAATTCTCATATTTCTATATGTAATCATACATTTAAAATTATTAATTTAGAAATTTAAAACTACACTATAACTCATTCAAACATTAGAGACAAATCCAATCCAAATCAACACAATTGAAAATAAAGTATATAAGCAATAGATTTTAAAAGAAAAAAATAATTTCATCTATAGATCACTAATCTAATTCTCATATTCGTGTAATCATACATTTAAAATTATTAATTTAGAATTCCAAACATAATTTCTACAAATTGAACAACATAATATTTTTTAATTTACACATTTTCTATTCAAGTAGACAACCTTCATTTTTATAATGTAAGATACCTAAATTTTAAAGCATGAGAAAATTTGAAGCAACTAAACAAGTTAAAAAACTTTAAACAAAATATTTATTTATTTTATAATATACCAATCATAAACAAAACATGTGTAGATTGCAAATGACTATGCATTTTCAACCTACATTTTGATCTAATACACAATCAATTAAATAATGTTCATTTTCAAATTTTAAGGAATTTTAAATTTTGAAACATTAAAATTATTGAATCAACTAAATAGGGAAAAAATAGGCAACAAATTTATAACATCTGTAACATGTATATGTGACTTTATGAAGTGCAAAGATTTATTTTATTTTTTTCAATTGAAAAAACTTAAATTTTAAAACACAACAAATTACAAATCAAGTAGGATTAAGTAATAAATTTGAAAGACAACTTATGCCTTGACAAACAAAAGTTGTGCAAATTAAAATATACAGTGTTTTAACTTGCATTTTTTTCACCAACAATCAACTAAATAATTTTATATTTTTCAATCATCAAATCTCAAATTTCAAAACACAATATATTATGAATTAAAAAAGAAAGTGTTAAAAATGATAAAGTGACAAATCTTAAATTTTGAAACACATTAGATTATAAATCAAATAAATCATATATAAGAAATTAGAAGACAAATTAAAAATAAAATAAATAAAAAACTTATACATATTAAAATACATGATATATAATAATAATCAACTAAATAATTTTCAATTGTACAATTAATAATTCTAAATTTTAAAACAAAATAAATTATTAAATTAATAAACCCTAATTCTATATCTATTAATTCATTTCATTTTTATTTTAAATTATTTAAATATTATTTTTAACTTAATAACTTAATTAAATATTTTAATTATATATAATCTATTATTAATAAAGTATTCGTAAAATCTATTTTTATATACTTGTTAAGACCCATGAAAAGGTGTGTATATAAAGGTTTAGCTTTAAAACAAATGGTTTGAAGTTTAGACAAATTTTCAAGGGTCTTAACAAGTTAAAAGCTTTAAATCATCTCATGCCACGAATAGAGATCGTATACTAGCACTTGCACCCATGGGGGGTTCAAGGAAAACGCCGATAGGAGATTATAAGTTTGGAAGATTTTGGATGAATATTCTACTATTATTGTGGCATTCCAGGACACTTTGCCAAAAATTGCAGGTCAGGAAGGGTGATATTGCATACAGGAAGAGATTAACTAAAAATTACAGTAAAGAAATTTTTTTTTTTAATATCTTTAGTGGCCTGCCATAAAAAATCCTATATATTTCATATTTTCTAAGATAGCTTTTGGCACGGTTAAACTGCATATGAGTGACATCCTTTTCATTTTCAGTACCTCTGCCATTAATATAGAAAGATATCGAGTCAGTAACCCATTCTAAAGAAAACCCAAACGTTTAAAGAACTTTTATCAAGAAATCCTAATTGACTTTGTCATACACTTTTGCCTTAACTAATTTGATTGCCAGTCCTTTTTTCTTGTGTCTATGAAGAGTAGGCATGGTTTTATGAGCCAACACTATGCCATCCAAGATTATTTGCCACGAATAAAACTGCTTTGTTCGCTAGAAATCAAATCAGGAAGGAAGATCTTCAAAAGCCTTGGGACTACTTTAGATAATAGACTGTCTCCAAGGGAAAGGATTATAGAAGACAAAACAACAACAAACTCAAAGCAATCCCAGACACTTTGCAAAACGACTTAGACAAAAGAACAAGTTGGGGGACAGGGCATAAGGGCAATAAGTTTATCTTCAAGAGCTAAAACCTGACAAAGCAATGAGGCCCAAATAAAAATATCAAATCTGAAATCAAAGGAGCCTATGTACCCCAATTGCCACAGAATGTATAAAAGAAAATTTGAGACAAAGATAAGATAAATGCCTCTTACAGTTCTGTAAGCAGATACCAATTAAAGACTGGTCTACAAATATTATAACTATGACCAACAGAAGAAGAAATATAGTTTGTTGATTGACTCTTTCTGCAATGTAAATGAAGTTGGCATGTTTTGCACGGTTATTTTTCCAGCTAACAGATTCAGGACAACTTTGTGGTGAACAAATCTGTTGCATTCTAATGATATCAAAGGTGTCCCTCTTATGTATATGGTAGGTAAGATCGTGTGTCTCACTGCAATAGTACTATAGATTAGACAATCAATTTTGAATTCAAATATTGCTTGAATTCAAGTCAAATAGCCTGCCCAATATTAATTTGACAACCTGGGAGAGCATTCAAAGAGGGGATTTGCAGCAAGCTTATGAATTGTTACACAGTGAAAAGGGTGAATTTTTGAGAATTAGGCAGATCAGATTTTATAGCAGGTATAGTGCTACCATTGAAGTACTTGACAAGTCTCTCATGGAAATAGATTCAACTATTGATCTTCTTCATGGTATCTGAGAGTCCTTCCCTTTTTTCTCCATCATCAGGTGAAAAATATGATTCTATGTTTTCAGCAAAGGGGCAGTCCTCAAAATGCATGTCCACCAGCTAATTTGATGGTGAAGCAAGTCCACCTGTTCCATCAGATCCATGTATCATTAAATTCTTGGATTCACTGTTGCTCTGTTGTAAGGTGCCAGCCATCGACATAGTAAAATAATTTGAATGGAGCTTGTATCAACTTTCATGGCAGACATCAATGTTTTCTTGTATGAACATCATGGGAAGCGGATGCTTTTAGAAATAGTGAACAAGAGTTTTTGCCAAATTTGCATCAACATAAAGAAGAGATAATAAAGTAACTGTGTGTGAATTGAAATCACTATTGGGGCAACGTTGAAAGCAGCACAATAAGCTAAGGCTACTTCTGAGCAAGGCCTATTGGCATAATCTTCTAAAGATCCTCATCCTTTCCATGGACCTATTCATACACGAGCCACATGGGTGAGTTTGACATGCTACTTCTAATTTTTCAAAAAAATTGTATGCTAGCTCAATGCGTGGTATTGTTTGATCATGCAAATTTAATTTGTCTCTATGTGATGGCAGTTCAATGATTTTCTAAACACAGTTTTCACTTCAACACCAACAATTGCACTGATAATTACAGTACTCATAGACAATACACTACAAGTTCACAAAGCAAAGAAGGATAGGGGAATGCTTTGGTGGGTTAAATTTCAAACATTCAAAGGGGATAACCGTAATGAGGGGTTCTACAACTTCCATTCAATCTCAATACATTCTTCCCGCCTACATGAAAATATTTATGATTTTTTATAAAATTGCATTTCCTCATAATATGTACATATTATTCTACTCAATAAAATGATCCAAGAATGGCTATTTTTAAGATGATATTAGATCTTATGAGAAAAAAAAGGAAGGAGATTAAATAATTTGGTTACAGTTCTGGTTCAAAGGCAGGGTATACCAACCATTCCTATCAACATCAATCAATGCAACATTTTGTTGTGAACCAACAAAATGCCCAGCGATTAAGCAGTCCATGACAAATCAAATGCATCAGTGAAATTCTAAATCTTTCAAAAGCAACCATCAATGGGCTGATTGAGCCATAGTCTTTATCTTTTTAGGAGTGATGCTTAATGCCCCTGTAACATTTGTTGAAGCACTTATCTCTGCAGCACACTAGCATAAGGAATAGATTTGAAATTTTTTATCTACCTAAATAACATGACAAATCATCCCAGCAGCAAATGAAATTTTATGGTGGCAGATTTGCTCCCTGCTAAGACCATTTCCTTTCTTTTACAAAAAAATCTGCCAAATGCATTTGTTTGGTCTATACTCTGCAATGTGGCTTTTGGAGGGAGATTGATTTTGAGTGTTGATCAATGAACTCTCACATACACAGGAGTTATTAATAAAGATGTATTTGGAGGAGAACAACATTGAATGCTTTGATTACAGAGTTTCTATTTTTGTTTTTTAAAGAAGAAAAGGTAGAAATAAGCTGCATATTTAGATTGGTGATATCATTCTGTGTATTTAGGTGATGATCTTTTTTCTTTCTTCAATTAAAGTTTGTGTAATAAGAGTAAAAAGGGTTGAGATTTTGAAATGCATATATATGTTGAAGACCACCTCACTAAGATAGTCACCAATATAGTGAGAAAGAGTATGTTCTTTGAAATATATCGTATATTTATATTTGTGAAAGGACTTACATGTTTGTAATCACAAGGAATTGTTGTGAGGCTCCTTTCAAACATCGTATATTTATATTTGTGAAAGGAATTACTTTGACAATCGCCATTGTCGGTTTAATTTTTTGTAATTTGTATGTTGTCCAAATCGTTTATTTGTTCTGTTTTATTTCATTCTATGCATGGTTCTCTGGGAAGTTTTCTCATGCTGGTCTTTCCAAGCACAATGCTCAAAAGAGTATTTCAGAACCTCATGATAGATGTCTCTACTTATGAGAATTGAATTTGAAATATCTTGAACCTTTATAGGAGGCGCTTTCTAACTTGCAGTCCCTTTATGGTTCACTTTCTATTAACTACCCTCAAATCATGTATTTGCACATCTCTGATCATTAGTGGATGCTAAATGGACAAGAATATGGATTGCTAGCCATTCACAGAACTTTCAGTTAAATTGTTGCTTTCTGCCAATAGTTGTTTCTCACCTCAGTAAATTGAGGAGGCAAATAAAGATCGCTAGCTGCGGAATGGGTCAATCTATGTAAAATTTTGGCTAAATACATGATGGCCTTCAGTGTTGGTCAAACTCGACATAACAGAAGCCTTCTGGTATTCACCAACCCTTTTTTTAAAGAAATTTGTCTTTCCTCTGCCAAAGATATAACAAATCCAAATTACCACAAATTCTAAACCAAACACAATTAAAAGCAAAAACATAGATACTCCAGATACTTACTGGAGAGAAATCAATTCCATCCAATCGAATGGATTTTTCGCATTATATTGGTGACTGCACTCTATAAATATTGAAGCAACAGTACATAGTAAAATAACTTGAATGGAGCTTGTATCAACTTGCATGGCAGACATCAGTGTTTTCCTGTATGAACATCATGGGAAGTGGCTGCTTTTCGAAATAGTGAACAAGTGCCTTTGCCAAATTTGCATCAACATAAAGAAGAGATCTCAGTGGCCACCTGTACAACAAGAAAATGCACACACTGAAGGGAACAGTCAATTTTCAACCATAAAAGATAATGCAATAGAAGAGCATGATTTTGAAAATATGCATGCCAGCCCTATTCTTAATGGTAAAAAACCCACTTCTTTTCCATTTGTAAGTAAAGAAGAGGATGAGAAAGCAGTGACAGATGGTGTCTTCCAAAACAATTCCATTTTGAAGAAGAAATGAAGCCTCCTAAAGAAACATAATCCTGGGGCACCAGTGCTAAATGTTAACCAGGAAAAAGTGAATGTTCTAACAGAGGAGGAAAATGTGTCTGAATTACTATCAGTGGCAGATCATCGGAGGAAAAGGACACAACTTCTTAAAGGGAGGAAGCATACACTTAAGTGTAATGAAACTTTTCCTTTGCTAAAAAGGGCACGATCTCATTCTGAAGATGAAATTACTGTAATGAGAGAAGGCTTGAATAAAGAAAACATATCAAGTACCGCCAACAATGCTGGGAAAAATGCTATGGTGGATTTCGAAAATATAATTGACTCTCATTTTCCTCCACAGAACATTCCTCTGCTAAACAAGGAAAAGCCAAAAATCTCGAAGAAAAATTTGACATAGAGTTTCACAATTTCTAATTAGTAAAACTAGAAACGTCTCTAACCCGGGACAAAAAAATCTACAGAGTTCAAAATCTATGCATTACACAAGGAGACCATGATATGGACAACTGGCATCATCAGGCCGCTCCCAGTCAAAAGGAGCTATGAAAAAAGTGAGTCCACCCCCGAATACTTCGCCATCCATTTGAGAGATAACGAACTGAAAGTCGGTAGTGAAATTGGCGAGAGCTTGAGAAGAGCCAAAGTTAATCCATAAAGGAACTGGCTTATTTGTAAGTTTCCCACTCGCACTCTCTGACGTCAGTGTTTGGCAATGACGTGAGAGAAATGAATAGAATAACAGGCCAATCGTAGGCCCAGAAAAACTCAAACAGGGTCCCCTGTTCACTGGCTACAAAACTGTTGATCAGGAAGATTGGAGTGTTTACATTCAAGGCAAAGGGTGTTCCCACAACAGTGTTCTGAATTTTGGGCTTCCACAGAGGATCTCTACCCTCGAAATACCTGGGAAGACTAGTAAAAGGGTTTCCCATACTCAAAAATTAGGGTTGCAATTTAGAGCAGTAAAAATCATATGTGAAACAACTCATAGCTCATGAAGGGGAGCGACGAATCGGAAAAGGCAGGAAATTTGCAATGAACAAGAGGCATGAATCTTACCTATTCAAAAAAGAACTAGTGCTGGTGTAGAGCTTTTGAACATTGAAGGCTTTCAACGGCAGAGATCGATGGTGCCTTCATCTGTAAACAAGCCCGGGCATTTATGGAAGTTGGGGGGCGGTGGGCTTAGGGCGGTCAGAGAATGTATAAATGCAGCTTTCAGAACAACATCTTCTGGCAGGCCGCAAGACGAATGTAGCCAGAAGAGTTGTTTTCTGTTGAGATTAGACATCGACCTTAAGGTGTCGTGTATCCGATGCAAAATTTTCTGACCTGCATTGTCCCTGGTGCAAGAAAATGAAAGCCATGCAACATCTGTGCCCTGCGATTGACAGCTGCTGAATTCTTCAAGTCGGCAAAGGTTTGAGCGGCATTTCCAAAGGCAATACCAACCAGTGGCAAGTTTGCAGGCAACCGAACACTGCTCAACGGCGGGCATTCCTGTTTCAAGCGTGAGACAGGTTTTCAGTCTAATTATGCACTGGGGATCCAGAAGTAGAGCCTATCGGCTAATAATATAAATTATAAAAGAATTAAGATAAAAATATTTGATACTCTTATGAGTGTTTTCTTGTGATGAAATGTTTATTTGTATTGATATAATGAATCCAAAATAGTGTAGGTTGGAATGTTTCTTTGTGATGTTTAATGGGAAAAGCTTTTGAAAAGGCATGAAAATTTTGTCAACTTGTATCTTTCATGGTAAACCAACATAGGGGTGAGGGTTTCATAGTGGAACATCTTATCTTCAGAGGTTCATGTGAAGTGTCACATGGACTAGAAATAAATTTAAAAAGGGTCACCACATTAGACACCTTTTGATGGACCTGTCAATCTTATTTTTAGTTAGCTGGATTAAATCTACCATGTGTATGCTTCAATTGGTCTGACGTGTTTATTACTTTCTCATTTGGACGGTTGAACAATCATCGATCAAGTCCACTCTCGAAGGATGTGTGGCGGAGACCTGGCAATGGATTAGACATACACATGACAACCGAACAATTTTCCACCGTAAACATCCACTTCCTCACAGTTATTGCACACTGCCTCCTCAATCCCTTCCATCTAGCCACTTGCACTATGTGTCCTTTCCCGTTTACTCAGACTGAATGACACACAATTCCAATGCCTTAAAACATTCAATGCTCCAAAACCTCACTCATCCCACTCATTTTCACCCCTTTCTTACACACATCTTTATGGAGTCTTTATTGCCTTATGCACCAATACATGTTCGGATCCACTCTATGCAACAAACCTTTAGCATTGATACATGACTAGCTTTGCCCATTCTTCCTAGGACTACTTAGTTATGGTATGAGGGTTATTTTTCTGGTAGTCTCAAGCATCCAACACATCCTCTATTTGACGTAGGTGAGGTTATTAGTGTCACTAAGGCCATGACATTATCCTATGTTTGTTGTTGCTTTTGTCTTTGAATTATTTGTTTGATTTCTTCAAATAATTCACATGTAATAAATATTGTGTTCATAATTTGAAGGTTATGTTAATTTATGGATGCTTTTGAAATGAATATTTAAAAGTTTTCTCTAGATTTTCATACTGTTAAGGTTATGTTACTTTTTGGGTGCTTTCATGTTTTGTGGTCATAAACAGAGTTACTTTTACAAGGAATACATGGTTCTATTCAAGCATCATCATGACTTTTTTATGGGTTTTCAGTCTCCAAATTGGTTTATTATTTGTTTTAATATTAGGGTTTTGATATTATGATAAAACAATGAGTAGGGTTTCAATGCTTCAAATGTAATCGAGTATGGCATGCATTTTTATTAATTTGTTCTTCATTTCATAAATATTTAATGCATAGTTCTTCATTTGTTTAAAGATTGGTAAATTTTTAGTTTATAATTTTTTGGGTTGTGGTTAAAATTTATCATCTGAAACACATGGAAATATTGGGTTTTCTATATAGGCATCTATAACAAACTAAATCTTGGGTTTTCTTTATTTTGTATAGGCTTTTGGGATGGCTCGTAAATTAAAGCTTTCAATCCAATTATGAATTTAATTTGAAATGTCTAAAATTATATGATAGATGCACATAAGTCTGAGTTAATTTCTTTCATCCCTTTCTTAGAATTTGTTCTATATTTCAGTCACATACTATGTATTCGGTATCTTCAATCTGACAGTTACCCTAAATTTATCTTATCTCAAATTTCAAGTCATTTTAGTCTCATGGTGGTATATTTGGTGATATAGAGCTAGATAGATACATGTATAGATTTATAAAAAAATAGACATATATTTGATTTTATTTGTTCTTCATTTCAGTCATATACATATGTTGGTATATTCAGTCTACCAATTAGGCAAATTTGTGTCTTGTTCTATATATATATATATATATATATATATATTGTTTGGTCTATAGATTTATGAATTCAAAAATTGAACAAAACACAATTTTTCTAACTGGCAGACTGAATATACCAACATATGTGTATGATTGAAATGAAGAACAAATGAAAATGAAGAGATGATTATATATCTAGATATATCTATCTATATTTGTATGTAGATCTACATTAGTCATATATCCATAGTTCTATATATATCTATCTAAATCTATTTATATATATGACTTAAAAATGAAACAAGATTGAATTTGGCCAACTGCTAGACAAAATATACAAACATATGTATATGACTAAGATGAAGAATAAATTAAAACAAAGAGGATTATCTATCTATCTATGTTTTATTTGGTCTATCTATCTACATATCTATCTATATATGTTTTATTTATTAGATTTAGATAAAATATTATTATCCTTTCTCAAGTCAAACTCCATGTTATATAGTGGTGGAATGTTAGCCTTCTAGCCAAGGAGGAATATGTAGAGCTTAACTTTGATGATAATTAAGTAAAACCTACTTGTGGAGATCTTCTTGGGACTACAAAAAGTCCTTTTCTAGAGGGTACATATGAAGGAAAGTGTACTCAATGAAAGATACTATGGTAGAAGGTCCAATTGGTGAATGGGTTCCCTAACACTTTATGTTCCTTCTATGTAAAACTTGGCATCAAGGACTCTAAGAACAATTGGGTCCTCAAGTACTATAATGGATATTTTCACTACATATAAATAGTGATAAAGCTTGTGAAAAGTAAAAGCTTTGGGGTTGCCTACTATTATGTAGTGAATATTGAAAATAGATTTAGTCTCAAAGGTAAGAAAGAAATTCATAGGTGTCAATAAAAATGGAGAGAACAAACTAGTTAGGCTTGAAGGAAAGAAACAAAATAAGGATGCTTTTCTATGGAGGGAGACATCACAAAAAAATCACAAGAAGACCTAGAAGAGTATAGACATGGTATGAGAATCACAAGAACCAATGGAATGATCAAATGGGTTATAATTCTAGATGACTCTTATGTGAGAATTCTAGGAGTTAGAGATAAATGTTGTGTCATTATACATGAAGATCTATTCCAAAAAAGAGAAGGGGAGAAGATTGTTGATATGAATCCACATGCCCTTATGACCACTACAAAGTTCATACCATTAGAGGATGTTGAAAGCCTATTTAACTCATCGATGTGGGTGATTAGGGAAGATCTATGTTTCATCATGGATAGTGAAAGTCAAAAGAACCTAATTTCTACAAAAATAGTAAAATGGATGAACCTAATTAATCAACTTGTTCCTACTTCTAGTCAATATTTAGTTTTGCCTCATCATGATTTAGATTCAAAATTGGATTATGCAATATAAATGGGAAAAAAGAAAATCTAGTCCCTCCATATTAGTATATTTATTTATTTCAAGGGTTACACATGTTTTACTAGTATCTTAACACTCTCCATACTTCCTGACCATATTTAAGATAAAAAATCATTGATTACATAAATACCTAAATGATCTCCTATTAGAGCATATTTTGGACAAATGCGCTTGGAATCTCAATCTCTTTCAAACCTTCTTAAATTAAGCTAGATAAGGAACAAAAGTCCAACATTATGAATTTCCAAAAGGATCCTTCTCCCCTAAGATTCCATTGTTACTAATATTTTTTCATGCACTCTTGATTATTAGGAACTATAGTACCATTATTGATTGTCAAAGCATTTTTTTCATCTTTTCCATAAACCATAATTTGGATCCATGAAAAATTTAATGTTGAGATTCGAGAAAATTCATTGTTTGATAAATGATTTTTTTTTTATCTATGATTGATGTTTTCACTATATATTTTTTAGTTCATCCATAACAAAATAAAATAAAATAAAATATAGAAGATCAAAATAGATTAAACTAACAAAATAAATAAACAATAAAGCCACGTAAACTCAGATCAACCATAACCATAATTTTATGTGATTGTATCTAGATTTAAGCAATGAATACTATCTCAAAAATAGATTAAAGCCTTCTAACATTTCTACCGCTTGACAGTGGCAGCAATCAAAGCACTATGGTGAATAGTTCAACCCACCCAAAAATTATCTCTCTCCATCAAATAAATCCCATAAAAGAGTACTATGACTCTCATTCCATAGAGAATAATTGTACATTTTCACTGGGGTGCCACTTAATGCTGCATCCAATGCTGTGAAAGTAGAACATAATATTTTGTTAGGACAAATTATGCGAGTATATCCATATAATCACAGTTAACAGTTCAGTTTTCATTAAAAAAATAGAGAGAATAAGTTTAAAGTGAAAGTTTAGTTTTGAATACCTTGGTTTCTGGACAGCATTGACTGGCTGGCCACTCAAGACAGAGTCTATCGCTTGCCTTATGTCACTGTAGATAAAATATATGTCAACAAAGGTACATCCAATAGCAGGCTTTGTAAAGAGTGGATAAGTTAAAATAGAAGTCTAATTATACTTGCTCTTTGTAGCATACCTTCCTGTAACAGGTTTGTCATTTCTGGGTCGTGATTCATCAAACCGTCCATGGTAGGCAAGCTCAAATGGTTGGTTTCCATCCTTTTAGCACCCACAACACACACGTTCTATATCATGAGGTAATTGAACAGATTCTCTACGCTAGTTTTAGAAATAGATTAAAGAAGTAACAGTGCATTGAAGGTTTGATAACTTGTTGAACTTGCTCTATACCTTTTTGAAAAGGAAAAATTCAGGAGTACAAACAGCTCCATATGCCCGCGCAACTTCTTGTGTCTGTTAGAAAATATATAAACAAATTACTCAGTTATCAACGCAATAAGTATTTCCAAATGTTTTGAATGTATCCAGAAGTATATTGCATCCAAGTTTATATTATTAAAAGGTTCTCTTATACGGGAAAAGAAAAAGTGACACCTGGTGCCTATTATAAATTTTCAATTGGTAGACTGGTCTTAGATAGGTAAACATTTATTAGGAAATGCAGAATGAAAGAATGAAATAAAACAGATCCGCAATAACCCTCTTTCCTCACTCTGGGTGTTGTGATTATTCCTTGCTCCTTCCACAGAAGAGGGTGAGGATCTTTACCAAATTGCTCATGGGTGGAAAACTCATTTGGCATGACAGATTTATCCCCACAAACAATATCAGTTGTGGCCTTTTTCACCAGCATAATAGGTGAACATGAGACTAAAAATGAAGTAGAACAGCAGACGGAAGATACCACCACTGTCTTCCATCTTCATAAGAAAGCACCAAATATAATGGATGCTTCCCTACTTAAACCTGTATTTCTCAAGGTTTTAATGGAAAGCCAAAATGCAATGTTTGGCAGACAACACTGATGACTTTTATAGTCAGAGAAACAATTAATGATGCAAAATGTTTTGTTTGAAAAAAGAAAAATCTATTCCATGATACAAGAGCCAATGACTAAGATTTTGACAAAATAAATGGTTTGTAGTTGTGGCATTTGGGCCAAAAGCACCATGAATGAGAAATTTGCCAAATTAAAAAAAAAAGGATCAATGGGGATTGCAAAGGTTAGAAGTTAACGCCCCCAAATATATGTTTATGTAAGAAATTATGTAATATATTGCACCATTCCTTGGTAGAGAACACTTTAATGAATCCAGCGTTGGCATCAACAAGCTGAAAACGTGATCCCTTGTCAATCCAACCTTCTAAGAGTTGTCCTTCTGGAGCCTATTTCACAATCTATCCCACAACTGGAACCTTTGACCTATACCAAACTAAAAATAGTTAAAAAATTAATATTTTTAAAAGAAACTTAATTGGATAGTTGACAATCTTTCTAATTCAAAAACAAATAAGATGTACTGCAAGATAAAGAAACACTAAGTAGTCAATGAATAAATTTTAAATTATTATTTATAAAAATATCAAAGTTAGAAAGATTTTAAAACAATTTCAATTTGAGCAATTTACAATGATTGACAAAATTCCTCTATCCTTTATGCTTCGATGGATGTCCATATTGTTCCACAGCTCCCATTTTAGCATGGGTAAGGGGTACGTCCAAGAGGGGTGGAATGTCAATTAGGATAAAAATTGATTTTTTTTTAACTATTTGCAATGTATAAAATTGCCTTTGTTGGCTTGTATTCAAATCCATTCAAATCTTTATTTATTGTAAAAAAAGAGGTCGGGTATTTTTTAGAATGTAAAACAGAGGTTAATTGATCTCAAACACAAAAGTGATTCACATCAATTACACTTACAAAATATGTTGTATTTCACTCTAAATTCCTAGCTTGGCTTTAAACCTGGCAAATGCATTTGCTTGGAAATTTTTAAATCCTTCTCAACAAATCCATGTTTGTAGATATCCTGCAATCATTTCAGTTCACGAAATTCAAACTTTTTCCTTAAACCTATAACCTCAAAATTCCACACTAGAAAATCCAAATTCCTTGATGGATGTCCATGCCCTGTTCCAAAGCTCCCATTTTGGGCCAAGCAGGGAGGAAACTGGTGAAGGTTGTGGAATTTGGCTTTACACCTGCCAATTGCATATGCTTGAAAGTTTCTAAAGCTTTTTCAACAAATCCATTTTGTACATATCCTGCAATCATTGCAGTCCATGAGATGACATCTATTTCAGGTATTCTGTCAAACAGTTCGCGTGCCTTGTTAATGCTTCCATTTTTTGCATGCATTTCTACTAGGGCAATTGCTTCCTCTATCCTTTATGCTTTGATGGATTTCCATAATGTTCCAAATATCCCATTTTGGCATTGGGCAAGGAGGAGCAGCTAAGATGAAGGCACGAAGGGAGCCGGAGATAAAACATTGGCGGCTGGAGACAGAACATTCGTAGTGTTCTCAAGATTTGATGAAGGCACAGAGTGAGCTAGAGACAAAACATTCACAGTTGAAGAGGATGAAGACAAGAAGCGAGCCAAATCAATCGCAACTGACTATTGTGAAGCTTGGAATCCACTCGAGAGAGGCCTTCCTGAGAATTCCGCTTGGAGAGAACAAGAGGTAAATCGTTAGCAACAGACAAGGAACACCTAGTCTGAGGAGGAGAGTCTGCCATTACTACGCATGAATGGGAGCTCAGAGATGAAGAAGAACACAAAATCGAGTGCAGAGATTTGAGGAGGCACGGCCGCATCAAACTGTGTTGGCCATAGCCACTGTCAGAGCCGGGGAAAAATGCAAGATGTATAGATACAACAGAGATAAAAGAGCAGCGTAAAAAATTAATGCCTACGATCTATTTGATCATCTCCGGAAAGAAATGAGTTGTTGATTGCATATTTTAGTTTGGGCATGTTCATAGTGGATACGCCTTCGGCGTAAATAATTTAATGCAAGAGAATATGATAAGTAAAAATAGACGCCTAAAGAAAGATATCTCTAATGTATTATATATATCTATATATATATATATGCTAGTAACCTTGGTAGATGTAAAATTTAAGATACTAATTTATTTATTTATAATTTTGAATTTTTAAGAATATTATTTTTTTTAAATTATTATTTTTAAATAAAATTTTAAACATTATAATTAGTTTTAAATATTTATAAATCTTGATAATTATAATCAATAAATAATTATTTATAATTTTTTTTAAAATATAATTTATAATTTCTTTGCTATAATTTGTTATTTATATTTTCTAATATTTATAAATTTTTTTATTAAAAATTTATAAGAAAGAAAGCATCATATTTTAACTAATTATAATTTGTAATGTAATTTTTTTATTTTTTATTTATAATATATTATTTATAATATATTAATTATAATAATTTTTAAAATATTTTAAAAAAAATAAATTCTTATAAAAATGATAACCACCATCATCATTTGTGTTTGATCAACACTTAATAATTTTCTACCAATTAAAAAATGCGTCCTTTGTAACTTTTTCCAAACAATTCATTTTCCCTATCTACACTTCCACATTTTGTATTCATGTTCATTAGATATCTATTATGTTTTTATGCATTGTTAAAAATATAAACTATATTTTAGTCACACCCAGTATAACTGTTTGTAAGTTTGTGTCTCGAGCAAGAGACACCTCTCTCTAAGCATGAGACCTATTTAAAGATATTTGGATCTATGAATTTATATAAAATAGAGAAATCAATTTATGGTCTTTAATTTTAACAATTGGTATCAAAGACAATTATTAAGATAGGTTGATGGTGTTTGTAGAGAGAAAGATTAACAAGATAATTATGTGGAAGTTGCATGAAGATTTGAAGATACAGTAGAAACCATGAAAGATTTGAACAATTTGGAATTCTATTAGCGAAGAAGGAAATGAGGAATCATAGGTGTAGACATAGAAAATGTATTGATTGACATTGCACATCTGATCCTGACCACTAACACCATTTCATCCTAAATCATCCCTCAGTCTAACCATTTAATTGAATACCTTTATTTGATTAAATTCATCAATGTTCCTCTCTTAATTAAATAAATCATTTATCTAATTAAGTCATCCTTTCTTGCTAATTAAATCAATCAGTCTGATATAATTATCCCTATTTAATTAAATAATCAATTTTATTTGATTAAATCTCTAAATTCCATCCATTAAATTAAATAAATTAAAACCTTATTTAGTTTAAATCTAACTACATCTCCTTAGTTAAATAAAACAAAAATCTTTATTTAATTAATCTTGAAATCATATTCTTCTCATATTTGATTTAAATCAATCCATAAATTTAAACCAATATGTCACATCATTTTGATCTCTCATTAAATTAATTAACCTTGATTAATTTAATCTCTTCTCATGTCCCATCCTCTAGCTTTTGCCACTTGCACATGAAAATAGATTTAATTCATTTATTAAATCTATATTTTCTTTCAACATGGCATAAATAGAGAATATTCCTCAAATTTTGAATTCAAAATCCAAGTTGACTTGTCCCTTCCAACAAGGCATTTATTTCATCTTACATGTCCTTTTGCATTGAGCCAAGTGGCCATTACTCCATTTGACTCTCCCTCCACCATGTCATTTCAACAATTTTCAAATTTCAAAAATATGCATTTATTGACACATTCTTCAAAGCTTGCACATCCTCATCCATTCACATGCTGACAAGTGGCACCTTGTCATTGATGGATTCTTAGTCCCACATTGCTCCATTTTGGACATCTCTTCAACTTGATATTCTATAAATAAGAGGCTTCATTCCTCATTTGATCATCCACAATTTGAGTAAGCTTACTATACTCAAATGCATCTTCAAAGCATTTAGAAGATTCATCAATTTATCAAATCCATAGCTAGGTTATGCAGGTTTTCATCATGGAGCACACTTGAATCTTCAACAAAGTGGATCAATGCCATCACCATTCATCATCAAATCTTGCAAAGGAGTTGGAAAAGGGCCAATTTCCACATCAAATTGGCACCAACTCCCCCATAGGATCAAGAGTTTGCATTATTTGAATAGGATTAATCTCTCTTATTGCTTTTCCATTGCATTTCTTGCTTTCATTTCCTACTTTGAATTATGTTAATGGATTTTATGGGGAATCTTTATCTTGACTTACATTTTGATCTGATAATGTGTTCATTTGTTCTGTTCTTGTAGGTCTAGGATATTGATTCACATTTTGGCGCTAGAAGGAGGGAAAACCATAAGATCAAATCACATTTTTTGAGAAAATTCCATGTTTTTTTGTGTTTTTGTGTGTTTACAGGAAACAATGCCGCTCACAGTCCAGTGGGGCCATATAGAACTGTTCACAGTCCAACGAGGCTATACAGAACCGCTCCAAACTCCAAATTGCACCGTTGAGCTTCCAAACTGAGCCACCTATGCATACAGAACAACTCCAAACTCCAAACTGCATCATTGAGCTTCCAAACTACACCATCATCACTTTTCACTCTTTCTATCTACATCCTTGCTAAATCTTCCTCTTTATTAACATTTACTTTTTCCTACTTTATACACCCATGATTCTTTGTATTTACCTTCTACACTCTAAAATGTGAGCCAATATCCTTTACCTGCAAGAACACAACAAACGAACATATTAATAAGATCAAATGCAAGTTAGAATAGAGATTCCTCAAGAAATCCATTTGAATGTAAGAGAAAAGGAATGAAATGAAGAACATAACAAACTTAAAACAAAGATATCAAATCCTATTCTAAAACAAAGCAAACTCTTAATCTCTTGAGGGAGTTGGTGCCAATTTGATGTGAAAATTGTCCCTTTCCCAACTCCACTCGTTGTGTTGGCATGAAAGAATAATATCTCAATAAAAAATGAGGTCTAACCCTCCTGTCTGTTGCCCTCACCTCTGTCACCATGACCCTTTTCCAGTCTATGGCTAGTCCATTGATTTGGGGCCTGGGTTGCTCTAGGTACGACCTGATGGTAAAGCAACTAATATTAATTTGCCTCTCGGATGGCCTCCCTATATGAGCGAAGAGGCATTATGCTATGGGAGGAGGAGGCCGCCATACTCTCTAGCTGTTGTCTGTGGCCCATCTCTGCAGCTGCCTGTAATTTTGTGGCCTGCCTCTGTAAAATTGCTTGATCTCTCTCTGCACAAGGCCTGGTCCCTCTCTGTTGTCAAGGCCTAGATCTAGGCCAGCAACTGTAATATCAACCCATCCCTCCGATCTGGCTAACCCGCTGGCTATCCTAGTGAAGGCTGCAAGTGAGGTTGGTCCTCACCCTCAGCTAATGGTGGTGTGGCAACCCGATCCTAGTGCCTGTTATGTCCACCCTCTAGCCCCTAATCTCGATCCTGCATGTGTACATCAAGATGAGGCTAATCAATTTGGACCTGTGTTGGCTATCTTGTTGCAGGACTGCCATCTCCTCATCCTCGACCTGCCCCCTCCCCCTAGCTCTCTGTTGAATGGAGCGTGCACCTGGAACTGTCAAACGTAGAGGCAGTCAGAACCAATCTCTATACGCCTGAGTCACTCCTGGATCTACGATCCCCTGCTCATACGCCCATGGTCGGGCCACCAGCTGCCTAAAACTGTCCACTGCCTCAGAGGCAGGAATGTATTGCCCCCAAGCACCCTACGATACTGTGTGAGAAAAAATGGCCACGTAGGACTTCATTATTTGGCATGTCTTGAACCTCACCAAACTGGCACTGAACTTGTCCTGGAAGATACCTCTCGATCATAGTGTGCTCCTGCCCCTGCATGAACCAGTCCTAGCGGGAAAAGAATAGTTGTTGTACATCATTGGCCCATCTGAGTTGACCACGGTATGGGTGCCATATGAACATCGTCATCTCATCAATTACCCTCCTCCAGTGAGGGATCCCATGCTTGCCTGTGTGTGTGAAGGACACACCACCCCTGTAATTCCAAACCACTAGATCATCGGGCCCGACCAGCACTAGAACAACCTGCGGCTGAAGAATGGAGTTATGCTCCCATGCTCACACATGAAGGAGCATGACACCTACACCAAGTTCCATGTCGTCCAAGTATGCATAATCATGTAAATCCATGTAAAGCGAGGCAATAAGAACGAGACCCCATGCAAAACGGATTGGCCTATCACGAATCATCTGCTCCCATCAAAGCCCCCAACTAGGATTGAAGTACCAGCCTCGTCAATCAAGAATGACAAGACCTGAAATGATGGAAGCAATCACTAGTCAAAAGGGCATCATGAGTGTCTTGTAGCACTCTAGCTCTATCTAGCCCTTGTAAAAAATAATATCCTTTGTAGCCAGGACTGCATGGCAAACATCCCATTTGACATCCATATTATGAATAACTTGCTGAACATGTATCGACAATCTAAAGATGCACCACACGTCCTCCAAGGTAACAGTGGCCTCGCTAGTGGGAAGATGAAAGGACGATGTCTCACTATGCCATCTCTCGGCAAGCACAGACATCATGCCAAGATGGGTCCGCACGGGTGTTGCATAGGAAATGTACCATAGCCCCATCTCTTGAAGTTGGTCCTTCTCCCTGTCTATCAGATCTCACAAGTAGCCGAATATCACCCACAATATGTACTCACAAGAATATAGCTCCCTTGCCGCCTCCTGCATCGGGAAAGGTCACCATGTTAAAATCATTAGGAAAATTTATCCCGAGCATTTAAAAAACTAGCCCAGCGTTGCAAACTGTGAAGGTGTTGTAGTTTGAAATTTACAAATAGCGACGCTGGCACCTTCAAATCCCAAATTGCACCGCGGTGGTTCACTTTTCTTAAGTGTCCCAAACCCTAATTCTAAAGTTCATCGCAACATCAGAGTTTGAAATCCAATGCTCCATTTCACGAAGGCGTCAGAGTTTGAGGTCTTTTCCCAAACTCTAAACTCCACCATGGCGGTCCATCTTGTGATGTCAGTCCAGTTTAAAAGACTGAGCAGTCCAGTTTGAAATTTAATTGGTGCTATATAGCACCACTACGAGAGACCTAGTTCTAAATGCAATAAATGAGTGTGTAAAACGAAAAACAAAGCTCAAGTAAGGATCACATACCGGTGCCCCAATGTCGGGAGGTCGTTGGTACGTCTATACTCAGTCGGAGATATGCAACGAGAGCTATTGTTGTGCCATATTGTCAGGGTATCAAGGATCATATTTCAAAATCTCTTAAGGCTATGTGTGAAAATGAATTGGAAGTGGCCCCTCGGGGCCTATTTAAGCCTAAAAATTAGGGTTTTTTTACCCCATCCAGCCATCCTGCTAGAGTTTTGGACCCCTGATCCCGTTTTTGTCTATCTGAAGGTCATTTCACACCATTTTTTGGTGTTTTACCTCATTTTTTGACCTCCTAGATCCTTTTTGGACCTGTTGGCTACCTTGTCCTTTTTTTGTGAGATCACCCAAAAAATCAGAATTTTCATCTGATCTCTCGAGGGGGCAGTATATTACCATAATTTCCTTCGTTGGGGCAATAGTGAGGCAATTTTTAAAAAAATCAAAAAACTTTTGGCTTTTGATCGAGACCGTTTATTCTTTGAACCAACACAACGAGTGCACTGCTTCAAATAGGGGCAAAATGTAGACATAGAAAATGTATTGATTGACATTGCACATCTAATCCTGACCACTAACACCGTTTCATCCTAAATCATCCCTCAGTCTAACCATATAATTGAATACCTTTATTTGATTAAATTCATCAATGTTCCTCTCTTAATTAAATAAATCATTTATCTAATTAAGTCATCCTTTCTTGCTAATTAAATCAATCAGTCTGATATAATTATCCCTATTTAATTAAATAATCAATTTTATTTGATTAAATCTCTAAATTCCATCCATTAAATTAAATAAATTAAAACCTTATTTAGTTTAAATCTAACTTCATCTCCTTGGTTAAATAAAACAAAAATCTTTATTTAATTAATCTTGAAATCATACTCTTCTCATATTTGATTTAAATCAATCCATAAATTTAAACCAATATGTCACATCATTTTGATCTCTCATTAAATTAATCAACCTTGATTAATTTAATCTTTTCTCATGTCCCATCCTCTAGCTTTTGCTACTTGCACATGAAAATAGATTTAATTCATTTATTAAATCTCTATTTTCTTTCAACATGGCATAAATAGAGAATATTCCTCAAATTTTGAATTCAAAATCCAAGTTGACTTGTCCCTTCCAACAAGGCATTTATTTCATCTTACATGTCCTTTTGCATTGAGCCAAGTGGCTATTACTCCATTTGACTCTCCCTCCACCATGTCATTTCAACAATTTCAAATTTCAAATATATGCATTTATTGACACATTCTTCAAAACTTGCACATCCTCCATCCATTCACATGTTGACAAGTGGCACCTTGTCATTGGTGGATTCTTAGTCCCACATTGCTCCATTTTGGACATCTCTTCAACTTGATATTCTATAGATAAGAGGCTTCATTCCTCATTTGATCATCCACAATTTGAGTAAGCTTACTATACTCAAATGCATCTTCAAAGCATTTGCAAGATTCATCATTTTATCAAATCCATAGCTAGGTTATGCAGGTTTTTCATCATGGAGCTCACTTGAATCTTCAACAAAGTGGATCAGTGCCATCACCATTCATCATCAAATCTTGCAAAGGAGTTGGAAAAGGGCCAATTTCCACATCAAATTGGCACCAACTCCCCTATAGGATCAAGAGTTTGCATTATTTGAATAGGATTAATCTCTCTTATTGCTTTTCCATTGCATTTCTTGCTTTTATTTCCTACTTTGAATTATGTTAATGGATTTTATGGGGAATCTTTATCTTGACTTACATTTTGATCTGATAATGTGTTCATTTGTTGTGTTCTTGCAGGTCTAGGATATTGATTCACATTTTGGCGCTAGAAGGAGGGAAAACCAGAAGATCAAATCACGCTTTTTGAGAAAATTCCATTTTTTTGTGTTTTTGTGTGTTTACAGGAAACAACGCCACTCACACTCCAGTGGGGCCATATAAAACTGCTCACAGTCTAGCGAGGCTATACAGAACCGCTCCAAACTCCAAATTGCACTGTTGAGCTTCCAAACTGAGCCGCCTATGCATACACAACAGCTCCAAACTCCAAACTGTGCCGTTGAGCTTCCAAACTATGCCATCATCACTTTTCACTCTTTCTATGATCTACATCCTTAATTTTTCTTCCTCTTTATTAACATTTACTTTTTCCTACTTTATACACCCATGATTCTTTGTATTTACCTTCTACACTCTAAAATGTGAACCAATATCCTTTACCTGCAAGAACACAACAAATGAACATATTAATAAGATCAAATGCAAGTTAGAATAGAGATTCCTCAAGAAATCCATTTGAATGTAAGAGAAAAGGAATGAAATGAAGAACATAACAAACTTAAAACAAAGATATCAAATCCTATTCTAAAACAAAGAAAACTCTTAATCTCTTGAGGGAGTTGGTGCCAATTTGATGTGAAAATTGGCCCTTTCCCAACTCCACTCATTGTGTTGGCATGAAAGAATAATATCTCAATAAAAAATGAGGTCTAACCCTCCTGTTTGTTGCCCTTGCCTCTGTCACCATGACCCTTTGTTGGTCTATGGTTGGTCTGCCTTGAATAATCTGGGGCCTGGGCTGCTCTAGGTACGACCTGATGGTAAAGCAACTAATAGTAATCCACCTCCCAGATGGCCTCCCTGTATGAGCGAAGAGGCATTGTACTATGGGAGGAGTCTGCCATACTCTCTAGCTATTGTCTGTAGCCCATCTCTGTAACCGCCTGTAATTTTGTGGCCTGCCTCTATAAAATTGCTTGATCTCTCTCTGCACGGGCCTGGTCCCTCTCTATTGTCAAGGCCTAGATCTGGGCTTGCAACTGTAATATCAACCCGTCCCTCCAATCTAGCTGACCCGCTGGCTATCCTGGTGAAGGATGCAAGTGAGGTTGGTCCTCACCCTCAGCTCATGGTAGTGTGGCAACACGATCCTCGTGCCCGTTATGTCCACCCTCTAGCCCCTGATCTTGATCCTGCATGTGTACATCAGCATGAGGCTAATCAATTTGGACCTATGCTAGTTGGCCTGGTGTTGGTTGTATTGTTGGAGGATCGCCATCTCCTCATCCTTGACCTACCCCCCTCCCCCTGGCTCTTCGTTGAATGGAGCGCGCACCTGGAACTGTCAAATGTAGAGGCGGTCGGAACCAATCTCTATATGCCTAAGTCACTCCTAGATCTGTGACCCCCTACTCATACGCCCATGGTTGGGCCACCAGCTGCCTAAAACTGTCCACTGCCTCAGAGGTAGGAATGTATCGCCCCCAAGCACCCTACGATACTATGCGAGCAAAAATGGCCACGTAGTCATTATTTGGCATGTTTTGAACCTTGCCAAACTGGCGCTAAACTCGTCCCGGTAGATACCTCTCGATCATAGTGTGCTCCCGCCCCTGCATGAACCGATCCTGGTGGGAAAAGAATAGTTGTTGTACATCATTGGCCCATCTGAGCTGACCAAGGTATGGGCGCCATATGAACACTGTCATCTCATCAATGACCCTCCTCCAGTGAGGGATCCCATGCTTTCCTGTGTGTGTGAAGGACACACCACCCCTGTAATTCCAAACCACTGGATCATCAGGCCCGACCAGCACTAGAACAACCCGCGGTCGAAGAATGGAGATATGCTCCCATGCCCACACATGAAGGAGCTTAACACCTACACCAAGTGCCATGTCGTCCAAGTATGCATACTCATGTAAATCCATGTAAAGGGAGGCAAGAAGAACGAGACCCCATGCAAAACAGATTGGCCTATCATGAATCATCTGCTCCCATCAAAGCCCCCAACCAGGATTGAAGTACCAGCCTCATCAATCAAGAGCGACAAGACCTGAAATGATGGAAGCAATCACTAGTCAAAAGGGCATCATGAGTGTCTTGTAGCGCTCTAGCTCTATCTAGCCCTTGCAAAAAATAATGTCCTTTGTAGCCAGGACTGCATGGCAAACATCCCATTCGACATCCATATTATGAATAACTCGCTGACCATGTATCGACAATCTAAAGATGCACCACACATCCTCCAAGGTAACAGTGGCCTCGCTAGTGGGAAGATGAAAGGACGATGTCTCACTATGCCATCTCTCAGAAAGCACAGACATCATGCCAAGATGGGTCCGCACGGGTGTTGCATAGGAAATGTACCATAGACCCATCTCTTGAAGTTGGTCCTTCTCCCTGTCTATCAAATCTCACAAGTAGCCGAATATCGCCCATGATCTGTACTCACAAGAATAGAGCTCCCTTGCCGCCTCCTGCATCAGGAAAGGTCACCATGTTAAAATCATTAGGAAAATTTATCCCGAGCATTTAAAAAACTAGCCCAGCATTGCAAACTGTGAAGGTGTTGTAGTTTGAAATTTACAAATAGCGACGCTGGCACCTTCAAATCCCAAATTGCATTGCGGCGGTTCACTTTTCTTAAGCGTCCCAAACCCTAATTCTAAATTTCATCGCGGCGTCGGAGTTTGAAATCCAACACTCCATTTCACGAAGGCGTCAGAGTTTGAGGTCTTTTCCCAAACTCTAAACTCCACCATGGCGGTCCATCTTATGATGGCAGTCTAGTTTAAAAGACCGAGCAGTCCAGTTTGAAATTTAAGTGGCACTATATAGCACCGCTACAAGAGACCTAGTTCTAAATGCAATAAATGAGTGTGTAAAACGAAAAACAAAGCTCAAGGATCACATACCGGTGCCTCAATGTCGGGAGGTCGTTTGTACGTCTGTACTCAGTCAGAGATATGCAATGAGAGCTATTGTTGTGCCATATCGTCAGGGTCTCAAGGATAAAATTGCAAAATCTCTTAAGGCTATTTGTGAAAATGAATTGGAATGGCCCCTCGGGGCCTATTTAAGCCTAAAAATTAGGGTTTTTTTACCCCGTCCGGCCATCCTACTAGGGTTTTGGACCCCCGATCTCGTTTTTGTCTATCTGAAGGTCATTTCACACCATTTTTTGGCGTTTTACCTCATTTTTTGACCTCCTAGATCCTTTTTGGACCTATTGGCTACCTTGTCCTTTTTTTCGCGAGATCACCCAAAAAATTAGAATTTTCATCTGATCTCTCGCGGGGGCAGTATATTACCATAATTTCCTTCTCTGGGGAAATAGTGAGGCAATTTAAAAAAATCAAAAAACTTTTGGCTTTTGATCGAGACCGTTTATTCTTTGAACCAATGCAACGAATGCACTGCTTCAAAGAGGGGCAAAATGTAGACATAGAAAATGTACTAATTGACATTGCACATCTGATCCTGACCACTAACACCGTTTCATCCTAAATCATCCCTCGGTCTAACCATATAATTGAATACCTTTATTTGATTAAATTCATCAATGTTCCTCTCTTAATTAAATAAATCGTTTATCTAATTAAGTCATCATTTATTGCTAATTAAATCAATCAGTCTGATATAATTATCCCTATTTAATTAAATAATCAATTTTATTTGATTAAATCTCTAAAGTCCATCCATTAAATTAAATAAATTAAAACCTTATTTAGTTTAAATCTAACTTCATCTCCTTGGTTAAATAAAACAAAAATCTTTATTTAATTAATCTTGAAATCATACTCTTCTCATATTTGATTTAAATCAATCCATAAATTTAAACCAATATGTCACATCATTTTGATCTCTCATTAAATTAATTAACCTTGATTAATTTAATCTCTTCTCATGTCCCATCCTCTAGCTTTTGCTACTTGCACATGAAAATAGATTTAATTCATTTATTAAATCTCTATTTTCTTTCAACATGGCATAAATAGAGAATATTCCTCAAATTTTGAATTCAAAATCCAAGTTGACTTGTCCCTTCCAACAAGGCATTTATTTCATCTTACATGTCCTTTTGCATTGAGCCAAGTGGCCATTACTGCATTTGACTCTCCCTCCAACATGTCATTTCAACAATTTCAAATTTCAAATATATGTATTTATTGGCACATTCTTCAAAACTTGCACATCCTCCATCCATTCACATGTTGACAAGTGGCACCTTGTCATTGGTGGATTCTTAGTCCCACATTGCTCCATTTTGGACATCTCTTCAACTTGATATTCTATAAATAAGAGGCTTCATTCCTCATTTGATCCACAACTTGAGTAAACTTACTATACTCAAATTCATAGCAATTTTCATCCAATTTCATCTAATCTTAGCTAGGTTATGCAGATTTTTATCTTGGAGCACATTGGAGGTCTTCATCAAGTGGATCACTCTTCATCATCAATCATCTTCATCACATCATTGGAGTTGGTAAAGGGCCAATTTTCACATCGAATTGGCACCAAATCTCTCCAGAGATTAAGAGTTTGCTTTGTTTTAGAATAAGAATTGATATATTTGTTTTAAGTTTGTTATGTTCTTCATTTCATTCCTTTTCTCTTACATTCAAATGGATTTCTTGAGGAATCTCTATTCTAACTTGCATTTGATCTTATTAATATGTTCATTTGTTGTGTTCTTGCAGGTATAGGATATTGGTTCACAATAGGTGAATCACCTCAATAAAAAGGAGACCATTATTTTTTTTATCAAAAGTCCTACCACATAATACAAATGAAAGATCAATGTTATGAAGCCACTACACATTTTATGGAAAGGATCACAATTATGTCATAGCTATTCAAAGTGAGTCATTAGTCAAAAGGAGATCAAACCAATACAAAATGAGGCATGCATATTTGTTCCAAACCTATCAAAGTTGCCACTTATTTTTTGTGATAAAAGTTGTATTCTTAGAGGAATCTACTATCATTGATTTGGAGAAGTTGAAGCCATTGTAGCATTTGAAATAAAATCAAAGTAGTTTACCAAACCACTATTAAGAAATCCAAAGAGTTGTAGAAGAAGAAATTAATCAGTAGTCATCTTTGAAGTTGGACACAACATTTAGTCAAGCCACCCAAGACTAGAGTAATCATTGCAGAGGTAGAAATTGAAGTTGTTAAAAGGTGATCGTGAAGGAAATAAGGCCACAACATTTGGAAATTCTATCATCACATCGAGGGAAAAATCACAGTGAAATTATAGGGGAATAAATGGTTAACAAAAGGTAATTTCACCAAGTAGCAACATCTATAAGGCTTTCATAAAGAAGCTAAATCAAATCACTATTTTTTTACAAAAGAAAATTTCAAAAGAATAAATTATTATGGTTGGAGGCCATTAAGTATGTTATAGATTAAACATATATTAAGTCACCACAAAGAGATAATAAATCATTTAAATTTTTTTAAGAGGTTGAAGTTTGCAAGAAAGTTGCCAATTTTTGAAGAAAAGTACATTTGATAAATGACAAATGGGAAGAGATTGTTGATTTAGAAGAAATATTATTTGCAATTGTTGTCATGAGGATTGCACCCTAGATGCTAAGCTTAAATCTCAACAATCCTATGAAACATGGAAACACCTTCGAGTCTATGGGTTGCTCATGTTGAAGGTGAATCTCCATATTGTGGGTTGGTTCCCCTTTTGATCTCCTAGAATCTAATGACTTAAGTGGGAAAAAGGAAGAAAGATACTTCTGAAACTGAAAACTTTATTTGAATGAAAAAACTACTTCTAAGAGGTGATGCACCAAATAATATTTACCATGCAAACTGATTCACAACTAATACGAGTAGAGAAATCTATTAACACATCTCAACTTGGGCACCTTAATCAAATAAATATTCCATAAAGAGGATTGTTTAATCTTTCTTTATGAAGGAAAACAAGGTTTCACAACCTAATAGAGAAGACAAACTAAAGAAGCACAATCTATAACCTGTGATAAAACTACTTTTGTGTACATGTAGCATAAATGAGACAAAAATTTAAAGGTTTCTTGATTAAAACACATCAAATTTGCATCAAATCATTATAAAGAGGAAAAACACCAAAAATTGAGAAGGTAAACACTAATTATATTGAATATCCTGAAGGAACTTCTACAAAACTCTAAAATATCTGCTGAAAATAAAGTATTGTTGTATTAAAACTGTAAAAATAATGTTGAGTTACAAGTTTTTCCAATCTCTCTGCAATGTGTAAGAGAATAAATGAAGCAAGAACTAAGAAAAAGACTAAGTCTTTTTCAATATATATAATAGATGGCATCAAAGATCTAGGAGGTGGAAATAGCAGCTAATTGAAAGTGAAAAATCTCCAAAAATCCTCTCAGGAGCAAAAATGAAAACCCATAAAAAGGGGGCCCACAACTGAAGCAAATTGAGCTCAAATAGTTGAAAACTCCTCCTCTCAATGTGCATGACCAAAAGAACTCCAAAAAAGGCTCCACCAACTGAAGATGAAACTCTAAAACCTTAGTTGAACTCTACTTCTGATTTTTGCATGATTTGTTAACTTAAAAGAGACTTAAGTATTACTCCACCTCTTGATTTTTGCATGAACGGACATGGAGTTAATCAATTTGAAACTATCTCTTTTCATTACCTATTGAAGGCAATGCATGTTTTTTTTTTGCATTTATATAACATTTAATAAAGTGGTTTATAGCACACCACTTTATTAATGTTTTACATTCAAATCTATTTTAATGCAAAAAAGGGGAACTCATGCAAAACATAAGGCCGTGGAGGTATTAGTGGAGGTATTTGAATTTTAATTCGATGTGATAAAGATCACAAACTCTTGAATTAGGGAAAAGAACAAAACCTTAAACACAAAACACTCAAACCCCACTTTTTTTGCATCATTTGTATTATTTGATTTTGGAGGAAAAGGCCTTGTTTGGCCGCCGCCATGGGAATCAGGGTTTGGAGCTCGAATCTCTTCATTTCTTGCTGCTTCTAAGAATTTTCTTGAAGATTCCTATAGGAAATTGCATGGTAAGTCTTCCTCTATCACAAATCTAGACATTGTTCTCCATTTCAAAAGCACTTTTAGGCTTTTAAGCTGCGACCATTATCAAATTTTTATGTATTTTTCTTTCCACCTTTTGTCAATGCCTTCTTCCAGTGTTGTATGGCCGAACTCAAGGGATTTCTAAAGTTTATGCTGACATTTGAGAGGTAGCTTGTCCGTGGAAAATTGCTTGAAATATCTCCAAGTCGCAAGGTAAACCCTCTTCTTTTGTTTCATTTTGGAAATCTTGCTCATTCAAGGAGAAAGAAAAAAAACCCTCTTCTACTTCTTGCATATACTTCATTTTTAGATCCTCTATGTTTTGTCTTCAAGAAACTCACTGCCCCTTGACTACATTGATCAATGATGTCTTTTTTCATGAACATTACTTAACACACAGTGGTTATGCCTTCATTTAATGATTTCTTGTTGCATACTATAGCACTATGTTTTTGAAGCTGTATGAATGAGAAGACCATATTTGTTTGTCAACTCACCATCTGTCTCAATACATATTTAGGTCCATCATGCTTGATGAGTGAATTGAGTTAATTTTGAATATGATTTGCATACCATTGTATGATGGTTGTTCTTCTTACTTGCTCCAATTTGTAAAGAATTAAGTGCACCTTGAGCAATGTATTTTTGCTTTTATAGCCCACCAACAGTCTGTTATGGGCTTGTCCCTATTGGCTACATTTTCAGCACCTATCACTTTCATGGATGCCATTGTCATTTGATATTCATGATATGATTCTTGATTCAAATGCTTCCAATGTTGTTATTTGAACAATATGTTACCCTCAACATTTAATTGTCACTTGCTTTGAAATCAGCCCAGATGTGATGACTTGTAAGGGATTGTATATGTTGTTCCTCTATCTTTTTGTGATTATTCCTCTCATAGTGGACTACACTCTTTTATTTGCACATTGGTCATTGAATAACTCCTGATCAGCTTTTCATGGTATGGTTGACTGTCTTTGGAATTTGATTAGCTAATAGTGATATCACTGCTGTTCATTTTCATTACCACCCCTTTAGAACTATAGGTAGTACTTCGGTAATCATGATTCACTAGGGGAGAGGACCCAGTACCTAAGCATGTTTCAATAGTTTTGATAGTAATTGTTTATATAATGTCCAATATTTTTATCAATATTGGACCAATAGTTGTGACTTTAAATTTGTTAGTGTTGATGATGACTACCCATAATTAAACAAAATGTATTCTTTTGATCTAAAAAGCAACCAATCATGTGATTCCACATCAGCACTCAATAAAACATGTTGTGAATGCACAAGTATTGGTCTCACCTTTTTTTGGGGGCTTTTTGGACACCTTGACAAAAAGCATGCTGATGTGGCATCATATTTGATGATGTGGCCCTGAAACCTTAGTTATAAGTAGGGGACTTGTCAAGTAAGCTACTGTAAAAAATTGGGAGTGATTTGAAATTTCCACGTAGGATAATTAGAAGTGTGAAGTTAGGGTGCACAACTACTGGGTCCTCTCCCCTATATTCTTTGTTGCCTAAAGGTTTCCTTGTAAAAAGGACTTTCATAACTTTTAGAACACTGCTTTTCCACTTCAATGAGTATATGATTTCATTATTTTTCCTCATGTCATTAGAAAATTAATAAAGCATTCTTTGGAAGCGAACAATTACCCAATGAATGCTCATTGTAAATGCAAGCAAATGATTGTTGTGACTTATTGATATGAAATAATGAATGCATACCTTTACTCCTCTCTTGTAAATGAGAGGATGCAGTATGTTGGGCTCAACCCTTGTGGGAGCCCATTGATCTCCACATACTGAAATGCTAGAAAAGATGAATCATGAAATGAAAGATGAACCTGTACTTGCACAATGAGCAAACTAGTTAGAAAAAAATAATGAAGTTCAATGCTCTTTCTGATGATTTGAATCTCATTCGATGTTCTGATTTGGCTCTTTTGCATTTATCTGATAATGGTTGAGTTGATTTAACGCATCATAGTTTTAAATTATATATATGTTGATGAAACATGTGATTATATTTCATGTCTCGAGCTCTAACAAAATCTTTCAATCATCTGCAGGTGCATCTGGATATCGAGAACGAGAGGAGCTGAAGATAGGAGGATCAATGCTGAAGATTGAAGGACCAACACCAACATTACAAGGAAATGAAGGATATGAACTCTCCTCATGTGTTTTTCCTTTATTTAATCTTCAGATACATAGCTTGAACTCTATATTGTATCAATTCAATTTAGTCATTCCCACAGGTTGTGTGGGATATTTAAGCATTCTTTTGATCTTCAATGAATGAAACATCAACATTGTATACATTTTCATTTTCAAAATGAATGAAATACAACAATATTATGTAATTTGGATAATCTCTTTCTGTTGTAAATCACTGCATAAGAAAAACCAAAATCCTCTTGAAAATTCAAATGCAAATGACTAGGATTAGCAAAAATTTATTGAAGTACCTTTCACCTTCGATGTAATAAATGTTTCAGGTCTACCAAATTGAGTTGTAGGTGAAATTTTGGTAACATTTCTAGCGATTTATGTTGAATGCTTGCTTGCTAAGCTTGCCAGACCAATTGCCTTAACAATCCATTGGGCATGGAGTCAATTTTTCCCTCCTCAGACTCTTGAAACCATTATAACTCAGTTGTTTGGAACTACACAATAGCATAACAAAATAGAAAAAAATTTATCATGGCTCTATTTAAGACAGGGCCAACAAATAGTGCATTTGCACTTATTGAAAAATAAAAGAAACTAAAAGGAAATGTGCTTATAGCACTTATTAACTGAAAACTACCCTACCCTACACTAACCAATAGTGGTAGTGCTCAGACATAACCATTCACTGGTTGTGAGAAAAAAATTCCCTTTCTCACCAACTTAGGACATGCTTCATGCTTGCAAATTGTCCAACAAAGATGGAGGAAAAGTAAATGCTGAGTGCACAAATGAGATACTTGTCCACTCATGAAAATTGCATCCCTTACTCTTTTAGACAAGAGATGTATGAAACTGTTTTGAATAGGGTGAGCAACCTGCATTGATGCCTTTTGATATTCAATCTTGTGCTCCCAAGTAGGTACTTCAACTGGTAACTCTTCTTGATTGTCTTCCAATTGTGCCAAGTGTATGAAACGACATCCCCTTGTGATGAAAAGAATTTTGAGATCTTTTCCCTCATGATTTTGTTCTAATTTTGTAGTCTCTTTTGACTGAGATAATTTATGGACATCAGTATCCTCCTGCAACAATGCTGATTGGATTTGGCTTATAGGCTACTCCTCATGTTCTCCATTCTGATTTTCTTCATCCTCAGGGGTAGTTGATTGATGCATTTCCATTTTAGTATTTATAATTTCTCTTGAAAATGAACCATCAATATGTTCAACCTCTTGATCAGGAAGTTGATACCCCTGCTGGATAAATGACAAAAGGTCCTCAATCTGTTGCTCATTTGGTTTCTCCTCCATTCTAGTATGCAACTCTTCATCAACAAACTATGGGAGTTATTCAAAATAGTTCATGTTGTCCTCTTCTCTAGGCTGTAAGGTATTTTCCTCTACAACTTTTCCTGAATGAAGGATGCAACCTTCATCCTTGGAAAAATTAAAAGAAGATTCATCTTTGTCAAAAGGAAACAAAGGCTGATCCAAAGAAGCAAACTACTCTTCCTTTTAATTAAATAAATCATTCTAAACCCTATATAGGATACATTGATACTTCAAAATCATCTGAAGGAATTTGAGATTATGCAAATATATGTCAATTAAATACCTGGATTACAAACAATAGCACGAACAACGTAACGCTTGTTGAGCAAAGCAGGAATGAGATAAGAAGTAATGAATCCTATGCCTCCTATCACACACATCTCCTTACCATTCTTTGTCATTCTTTACTCAAACACTTCTCCATTTTGGTAGGCTACACCTAAAAATAAGGTTTCAACGAAGGTTTTAGAGTGTGTTTATTAAAATGAAAACTCCAATCTGGCAGGCTACGCCTAAAAATAAGATTTTGACAAAAGTTTTAGAGTATGTTTATTAAAGTTTTAGAGTTTTTTGGCGGGCTATATTCTTGATTCCTTAAATTATTTATTCAAACAAATTGGAACTAAATAAACGACTAACTATTTAGTCATTTTTATTTGTGACTAAATAACTTTTAGTCAATGACCAAATTAGTCATTTATTTACTCATTTATAGCTGAGTTGCAAAAAAATAGTAGAATTTAGTCATTTTTAGTTGTTGTCACTAAAATTTTGTCACGTAGTCATTTATTTTCCAAATTCTACTAGTGATTCATGGAGTTAAAAAATTAGTGGGAGAGGATGAGGATGAAGATTTTGATTTTTTGATGCAAGTTGCAATAGTATGGATTACACTCAAGGAAGGTTTTGGTGGAGAAAGAAGGGGTAAGATCTGATTTTTATGAAAATGTTGTTGTTGATTTATGCGAGCAAGATAATATTTGTGTAGAAGAAGACATTGCAGCAATAAGTACATTAGTGAATGAAGGCATTAAAATTGTAACCAAGGAAGAAGGTGAGAAAGTGAATGTTGATTTCTTTAGTGAGATGCCCTTTGCATCAGTTGATGATTTCTCATTTGATAAAGAGATTTGTATGGATGATAGTTTATTGTAGGATGGAAGGGTTCAGAATATTTTGATTGTGTTAGTGACATTGAAATGGATACAAAGGAAAATGGAAGAGATGAGTATTTTTATTGTTTTACTAACAATGAATTTGCAGTTGAAAATTTATTTTCAGGAGATATAGGAGAGAAGGAACACACGAGGAGACTACATGAAGAGGTAAGAGAGCACATTCATAGAATGAATTTTTAATACAAAACTAATGCTAATTTGAAGAGAAGATAAAAAGAGTTCCAAGTTGGTGATGAGGTGATGGTGCATTTGAGAAAGGAGAGGTTTCCAGTGGGCATCTACAACAAGTTGAAAATGAAGAAGATTGGACCTTGTTGGATTATGAGAAAACATGAATCGGGTAATGCTTATGAAGTAGAAATGCCAAGTGAACTCAATATTCCACTATTTTTTAATATTTTTTATCTAACCATGTTTCATGAATCTGAAAATGATGAAGGTACAACATATGTGCAGCAACATCAGCACCAAGTTTAGGGAAAGAGTGGATTGAAACTATTCTTGATTGCAGGGTGAGTAAGAGCACCAGAAGAAGGCAATACATGGAGTACTTAGTAAAATGGATTGTGAGGCTTGTTTTAGATACATATTAGTTGTCTTAATATAAGGTTATTCATATTGAATATTCTCTTGAAAAGTGATAAGATCACTTTCTTTCTATTGTGGGTGTCTAATGCAGGAGCATCCATGGCAGTTGGCAATCCTGTGTCAAACAAAAGTATTTAATTTTGTTGAGAATTTTTTAATTTTTGGTGTGAGTAAATTTTGGTTTGAAATTCATGTTAATAGGTGGCAAATGAATTATCTTTGATTAAATAAAAAATAAATTTTCATTTCACATTGACAAGTTGACTAGTGGAGTGAAAAAGAAAGAAAAAGCAGTTTAAATATTTAATGAAAAATTATCTAAAAAGCTTATTGGGGCATTGGATTTTTGAAATGAAGGAGTTAAAACACTTCATCATGATCCCTAAAAAGTAGGGACTGGGAAAGTGGGCACCCAAGTTTTCTTTTGTCTTCTTGCCTTTTTCGAGAGTCAAAAAGGAGGGAATTAAAACTAAGAAAAGCCTATCTTTTGTGGGGCTACTGTAAATGGGTTTTAAATGGTTTTTAATTAATTTTTGAAGGTTTGAATGTGCAGCAACAAGTGAGGCCATACCATATTGGAGAATCCAAAATAAAGAATTTGAAATTAATTTTTGGACTGGAGGAATTAAGAATTAGAAAACCACTTTCATTACGGGGATTCTTGAAGAGGAATTTTGAGGAGATAACTTAGGGGAAGGCATGGTATTCTCAGGAAGAGATTTTTGGAAATTTTGTTTCAAGTTAGGATTGATTTACAACAGTCCATGAAGGTTCCAGAACAATAAGATTGAAGCCACAAAAGCTGCAAGTGGTGTTGTAGTGCTGGAAGATGAATTAGCTTGTAGGAGCTCACATAGTTAAGCATAGAATGTGTTAGATTTCTATTCACTTGCATATCATTTGATTGTATTGAGTGTATTTTCTTCATAACATTCCATAAGTGACTGAAAACCTTTTTGTAATCAGCTTTCTTGAACTATGCAATTTAATGGTTCCATTTGCAAATAATTAATGGAGTTTAATTTGCAAGTTTTTTATTTTGTTTAGCAATTTTTGTGAGGATTTTAGAGGGGGTTTAGAGTGTATGAATCCCTCTCTATATTATTACTTAAGGAGAGATGTCTAAATGTGTTGGTACAAAATAGAGAATATGATACAAGGATGTAGCCATCTAGAATGAAAAAATTCAACATCTCCTATTCCTTTAATCTTGTCATCTTCAATAGAGGTCAAGATATCAATGATCATAGCTCATAGGATAAATTAGATCATGTCAAGAATCTTTGGGTTAACTCCCATAACTACTACTCATATGACTACCTCCATACTTTTATAAGTAGAACCATAAAAAAATTCACTTAATAAATAGAATTATCCTTGACATAGCATATATCACAAATAAATATAATCAACTCTATAAGGAGATAAATTATCACCAACATGATATGGATTCATATAAACATGATCAGGATGACTTATTTCACATAAAAAACAAGAAAGTATCGCACAACATAACCTATTGACTATAGACCATTCATACAGTTGAAATATAATCATACAAAATTCATATATATTTTGTAATTTTAAACTTAGCAATCAATTTGGATGATAGCATGACTTTTTATTGTTAGTGTATTTTTTATATTATAGCATAAAAATTTGATGTGAGTGCAGTTAGTATAGTGGATCATATTTCTAGATGATAGTGCACCTTTTAGACTACAACATGCTTGTTCTTTTGTCCCACCCTAGAATCCTACTCATAATGGATCATAATAAATGATAAAGAACCTTGATTTTATTTGAAGATATATTACAACCTTCTAAAAATATCACAATACAATACACATTTAAATACAAAGTGTTCCTCTAATTCTAGTTCATTGTTGCAATGTATGAAAATATATCAATTGATGGATAAAAATATAATTCTTTCATTCCATTGGAAGTTGATTAGAACACACCCAAAAATTTGGCCCAAGGTAAATCTCAAACCAAATAAGAACTTGATTTTCTTATGAGGAATTAGATGTTCATTCTCAATTTGAATAAAATACTCAAAGTAGTGATGCATTTTATTGACAATTTTCTACTGCTTCCATCAAATTTGATTGGATATTATATTCAAATATCTCATCCTTCATGCTTCTATGAAGGTCTATTTCCAACAAGTGAGTAAATTGATGCAATTTTTTTAGGGGAATATAGCTAATATTAATACTAATTCTATACAAAGAAATACACTAGGCATGCCTAGTATTCTTGATCTATTTCTCATATAACTTAGTGAATGACTGTAGATTATGAACATAATTATATGAAATATGAAGAGGATGAATGTCAAATTTAACTACAATAATTATATGTGGAACTATCCATTATTATTACAAATTTAAACTAAACTAATACTATGAGATCTAGGGCCCAAATCCTACAACCATATGATATTATTCATAACATTAAAGTTTAGAATTATTATTCTTTAGTATCTTTTAATTGAATTTAAAAACATTTCCTCACAAATATATTAAGTGCACTATAATCCTTTTATAGCCTCTCCTATATAGAAAGAAGTATATTCAAGGCAGATCCCATGGAATTAACACCAAGGTGAATATAAAAGGAAACCAATTCAAGCAATATGTATTTATAAATAAAATTAGTTTCATGTTCTTCCTTAGTTGTATTGAAAATCATGATGTTTATTTTGCTCAAGTTTACTCAGAGCATGAGTATGACAAAAAGGAATAACAATAACAAGATGTCATTGTTATGTTACCATAATATGTGGTATAATAATAATAGTATTTTAAAATAATAAAATAATAATGATTATATAAGATAGAATACATTCATTGATTATTTTCTCTAAATTTGTAATAGTGTGCTCTAATTTATATTTATGTGGAAATTAAGCATAATAGATGAAAGTTGACAACTCTATTTAACACAATAGTATTATTAATATAACATGTAGAACTTGTAGGAGTTCATACCCAACCAAGCCCTCTCATAAATTGAAATAGAAAATTACTAGCATACTTCATAACTTGTAAGCCATATGCGACCTATAGATTTCAAGATATCTAACTACAATGTCAAATAATTTTAAACAATTTTAAAACTTATGCATATGAACTTTTTGTTTTTTTCATTTTTAACTCTATACATCAAAATACAATCCATAATTCAATGATTCCATCTAAATATTTTTTTTGTCTTTTTTCTCAAAGTTTCTTGAAATCAACAAATATAGAAATAAAATCATTTTATATTATAGAAAATATTTTTTCCAAAATAGACATCACCATTCTAGTTCTATTATTTAACTCTTATTGATTTCCTAATTGAAATATATGATAAATAACATGAAATGTCCTTATAGATAGAGATTGTCTTTGCATAAATTATTAAGTTTTAGAAATATCTACATGTATCCTTTAATATTAATATCTATATTAATATCTACAAATAATCATATGTTAAAAATTTATGTGTCCATATTCATATGTATTTTTTTTAAAAATAGTTTTATATAATGTCTATATTACACATTTTATAATTAGCAGTCATTAAGAAAATATTACATTTTAGAAATATGATTATTTTTCTTATATGTTAGACTTATCATTAAAAATATATTTCTATTCAAATTTTTTTCTAATTAAACATTAGACATGCACTTAATCCCTTCTTTTAAAAAATCCAACCTACAGTATTTTGGGTTCATTACCTTAACACAAGATTACTCAAGAATATGAAATATTTTTATCTTAATATTCTTTTATAATTATTTTTCTAAATATACTATTCAAATGATACTAGTTGACATATGTATATATTCTTCCATGATGACTTGGGGATTAAGACCTATGAAAATTTGTCCAAACTTCGTTGTTTCAAATCTAAACCTTTATTTTCATATTTTTTCAAGGCTCTTCAACAAGTATATATATATATATATATATATATCCAAGGCTCTTAACAAGTTTTAATATATTTTGCAAATAGTTTATTCAAGAATAAGTTATATATAATTAAAAAAATTAGGTAAGTTATTGAATTGAAAATAATATTTAAATAATTTGAAATAGAAATGAGTTGAAATAATAGGTATAGGTTAAGAGTTTATTTAAAAAATATTTTTTATGTTTTAAAATTTAGGATTTATCAATTATAAAAATTAAGATTGTCTAGTTAATTATTAGTGAAAAAATATAGATCCAAAAACATTTTTTCTATTTTAATTTGTACACGTTTTGTTAATAATTTTCAAGTTGTCTTTTAAATCTTTCACATGGTCTTACTTGATGTATAATCTGTTGTATTTCAAAATTTATGATTTGTCAATTTCAAGAATAAATATTTTTTAGTTGATTGTTGGTGAGGAGAAAATGTATACTGAAAAAAACACTTTTATGGTTCTTAAGTTGTCTTGCAATTTTTGTACATATTACTACTTGATTCATAAACTAGTGTGTTTCAAAATTTAAGATTTTTCAATTATAAAAATGAAGATTGTTTTGTTGATTGTTGTGAATAAAAAAGCACATTAAAAAACACATTATACATTTTAACCTACATAAGCTTTGTTTATAAATCTAAAGCTCTCTTTCAAAAATCTCATTTGATTTTTAATTTCAAAATTTAACATTTGTCAATTGTAAAAAAAAAATGTTTAATTGATTGTTGACTTAAAGAAAACTACAAATTGGGGCAGGGGCCCTAGCTCGGTTGGCTAAATCTTTTCTGTTGTAGGAGGTTGGTCACAAGGTCTAGTCTCCCCCACCCCCGTGGTATCAAAGGGTGTGTCACACCAGTGCTTCCAGCCACATTAAGATGTTTACCAGGCGCACTGCAGTTTATAGGGGGTCATGCTACCCGATTCTTGCAGTCTAAAAAATATATATATAGATTGAAAATTACATTGTTTATTTTAACCTGCACAATTTTTTTTACATATATCATAAATTTTAAATTTGTTGTCTATTATTTTCTCTATTTAATTGATTTAACTTAATCATGTTTCAAAATTTAAGATTTCTCAAATTTTTAAAATGAGCATCATTTAATTAATCCAAAAGAAAGTTGTCGTATGTGTTCACACTTTATAAGATATACCAATTGATAAATGTGTTGATCCATGCAAGCCAAAATTTGGTTGGATGAAATGATGTAGCTTATGGGTGATTTATAATGTATACCTGACTACTTCGTAGACCCTATTAAACTAAAAAGATGTGTCCATATTACAATTGGTACTTAGTAAATTATAAGTGAACTGATTTGCCAACCCATTTGGAATGTACATGAGTGTTTTGGGTATCTCTTATTCATGTATTTATGTCATTTTTTTTAGATATGTGGTTTTAAAATTTAAATTTAATTTGGTGAAATTGAATGATTTAAACTTAGTTTTCTATTCATTTTTCTTGTCAAAAGTTCCCTAAGATAACTCTGTCTCTAATCATATACAACTTCCTCGCTAGGTACCAAAATTGCACCCATGGGACTAATTATAGTCACTCTCATGTCAAATCTACCTACCCCATTCCTTCATTAAATGGCTTGATTTAAATTATGCTACCACCCACCTAACAACTAGTCATAGTGTAAGTATAATGAATTCAATTGATCAAATAACATGAAATGAAACAAAATTAAACAAGATATCGATCAACTAAAGTCAATACTCCAATGAAATTTAATCTACAACATTAAGAAAGATTCAATTTTAAAATCATTAAACATAATTCAAAGCCAATGAACCTAACTAATGATGCAAACCTGCAATCCCATTGTGGATTGAGTGCAAATTGAGTGGTATATGGAATGTGGATTGTAACGCCCACCCCAGAACCCTAAAGGACAACACACTAACACCTAAAATAGAACAATTTTTATTTTTGAAAGTGCAATGTACACATGATTGCAAATGAAATGTTAACTTATATTCTATCCTAAGTCCTCTAAGGTTCGCGACTACACTACAAGATTCTCATCAACTAAACTAGCAAGAACTATAAATCATTACAATAATTAAATTCTAACAATGATATGAAATTACATATAAGCTTCTCATTTAATTAAAAAATCAGTATGAAACAACCATAACATATACTCCACAAAGATCAATTGACTCAATTCATTCAATTACTTATACAATAACATTTGTTACAAATTCCATTACATAATAGAGTTCAACATTAGTTTACATCATTACATTTATACATTTGAACATCAATATCTACTCATATACATGTGATGGGTGTACATCAAGTATGAAACATGATACATCAACTATGATACAATGAAAGTGTACAAGAGTAACAATCCACATGAGCTGGTACGATGCAAAAGTCTTCAATCTAGGAGAAGTCACCACAATCATGAACATGGAGAGGGAACCCAATGGAGTATAATGCACTTTCCACCCAACCATGTGGAACCCAAAGGTCCACCCCCCATGCTAGGATATAGCAAAGGGTCCCACCATCACAATCAGGAAAAAGACGCTAAACAACACAAGGGCTAACATGACATCAATGAACAAGTATAGTACCACTTCAAATGATAGTAACATCACTTCCAGAGGCACAAAAACATCCAAGAGAGACAAGAATCAAGAGGATAAGGTTGTCATAGGAGGGAGTGTCATCACATAATTTGCTATGGGTTACCTTGGCATAACCTTCCTAGGCTACCGGACCCCCATCCTGGATTACCCTGGCTCCCTCTACCAGCCACTGAACCCCCATACAAACTATGTGGGATCAACATACCTTCCAGTCGAACTAGGCAGTTGATCTTTCCATTCTAGGTCTTCCCACTCATCTCAAGCGTAAACAAGCACTTGAGTCATGAGTGAGGTATTCACTTATCTTTATTAGTGTGATTACTACCCAATCCCCTAGTTTATTTTAGGTTATCACTTAATTACAAAACTCCCACATGGGTTACCCAAGCGCCACTTTGGGTGTTGGCCCCCATTGAGAGCAAGTCCCCTGCTAACAACAAGGAGATCCCAGGGAATCAAAAGAGAAAATCCACTTGCGCAATCGCAAGACTTCATTGACAATACAACACGACAAGGCATAACGCTTCCCACTCACAAGTTCCAACCACATAGGAAAATACACTATGCAAGGCTGATGACCATCACATACACATCTAATGCAAAACCAACCATCACCAAGGTTTAACATAATTTCATCAAAAGGAAATCTCCCCCTAGCCTCTGGAAGACTCCTAGTACACTTAAACATACCAATAACAAATCTACTAATATAGGAACACTCTAGTATAAAACTCAAAACATTGTCCGATTGATCATTCACACTGAGTTCAAGTGAGGAAATAAACAATTCAATAATTAAGAGAATCCAACTAGCACAAAAAGAAAACACCAACTTATCTATTGTATCGAAGTTACATTGTTCAAATGAACAAATTAATATTCTTCACTAGCTTTTATTTACTTAATAAATTATTCACTACTAACTAGATCATTTATTTAAACTAAACTAAATCAACCAAAATTATCTAAAAGGATGTATAATCATCTATGTGTATGTGTGTGTGTGTGTGTATTTTCATACATATGAATATGAATCTATATTAAATACCAAAATGATTATTTTATTGGCCACAACATGCGGTAATCAACCACCTATAGAATCTTACATATAGGATATGAATGGAATTAAACAATACATGCATTTATATATATATATATGTGTGTGTGTGTGTGTGTGTGTGTGTGTGTGTGTGTGAAGAAAATCAACAACAATAAGAATCTCAAGCGTATATCAAACATGGAACTATCGACCATAACAGAGGTTCCTAACTTAGTCGACGCCTTCTGAAAAGCGCGTGTTTTAAGTTTTGGGCAAAGTTCATCATACACGCACTTCAAAAATTACCAAGAATAGTCACTTGAAGGATAATCAACTGCATCTCAGGGAAAACATAATTATGTGGATATCATATATATATTTATATCTATTAATACAAAACTCCATTTCATTGAATTTAATGAATGCGCAGTGAAGGGGTTGATTCAAGTCATAGTTTAATATATGATTAACAAATGATCTTTCTTCAATGCTTTCGAACAAGATGCATGTAGTGATAATCATAGGTGTGTTTACCCATTGGAGGGTTTTTGGATAAAACGCAACTTAATGAGTAGCCCATGACAGAGGGGGCGGAGATAGAGTTAGGAAATAGTGGTTCAAATTAAGGCAATCACAGCTCCCATTTACAGCCAATCCTCTAAAATTTCCCATATATGGCATCATGGTTCCATTTCATGTAGCCACCAACAAGAGTGTTACAGGCCAACAAGATGGAGGGCATTCTTATGCAAGGATAATTTTTTATGTTCCAAGCAACGGCTTTAATGCCGACTACATGCCAACATTGAAATTCCCTAGCGATGTTCATGTTAAGGAAATTTCCTTTAGATCCAAGGATTCGAGGCACGTCAACCATGTGGTACAAATGATTAAATCCCTCAATCGATCTGTAGCAAAGAAAGAGTCTGAAACAACAGAGAGAACTACATGTTGGAAGAAAATTTCTAATTTCTCCCTATGCTCTTTTTGCAGTCTGCAGTTCCTATGATTTATTTTAAATTATGTCAAATCAAACCTGATGTGTATGTTTCATCCATAATCTATTGTGTTGATTCCTCCATAATTTTTTCTTATGATCAGAAGTTGCTATTGTCAGTCATTGTTGACAGTTTGTTTGCATCTATTTAAGCAGTTGTTGTCAAAGCCATTTGGGCATGAATCAAGATTATGAATAAAGTTTTTTTTTCTACTGTAACAATCTGGTTTTTCTTTATTTTTTATCTTTGCTCTTTCTATCAAATTGGTATCAAAGCTAGATGATCAGGGATGAAGATTTCAAAGGTTGAAAGCTGCTAACGAAGATAAAGAAAATGTGTGATCATTGTTGTAGCTATTGTGTGTGTTGAAGCTACTAAGTATTGGAGTCATTTATATGTCTTTTTGTATTTTCATGAAACTCTTTTATGGATTTAATATAAAGAAATGATTTGAAATATTTTTTTGTTGAAAAATAAGATTAGTGTAGATCAAGAAGGGGAGATAACATCATGGCATTCAGTAGTAATTTAAATCAGCCCCAAATTCCAATATTTACAAGTAAAAATTATGATACATGGGCAATAAAAATGAGGACATTGTTTTGTTCACAAGATTTGTGGGAGTTTGTTCAAAATGGGTTTGTAGAACCTCAAGATTTGTCTACTTTGTCACAAACACAAAAAGATGATCTTAAGGAAAAGAAAAAGAAAGATTCTAAGGCTTTGTTTCTTATTCAACAAGCAATGGATGAACCTTTGTTTTCTAGAATTTATAATGTGACTAGTTCTAAGCAAGCTTGGGAAATCTTAGAAAATTCATACCAAGGGACAACTAAAGTAAAAGTTGCAAAATTACAGATTTTGAGGAATTTTGAAAATCTTCAAATGAGTTTATCAGAATCTATAGATCAATTTTTCAACAATGTAATGAATATTGTAAATCAAATGAAGATACATGGTGAAAATATATCTGATCAAAAGGTGATAGAAAAGGTTCTTAGAAGCCTTCCTAACAAATTTGATGCAATAGTTGTTGCAATTGAAGAATCAAAAGATTTATTTCAATTTTCAATAGATGAATTGATGGGATCTTTGCTTTCCCATGAAACTAGAATGAATCAAAATAACAATTCTTCTTTGGAAAGTGCTTTTAGAACACATGTATCATTTGGAAGAGGAAGAGGTAGAGGAAGATCAAACTTCAGAGGAAGAGGTAGAGGAAGATCAAACTTCAGAGGAAGAGGAAGAGGAAGAAGTGAACACACAAGTTCAAATCAAGGAGAAAGAATCAATTCATCCTATCAAAATTTCAGCAATAGAGGACGTGGAAGAAATCAGTTTCAATCATCAAGGCATGATAAGTCCCACATATAGTGTCACTATTGTAAGAAACTTGGTCATTTTGCAAATGAATGTAGAATCAAACAAGTTGAAGTGGATAAGAAAAAGGAAAATTACATATGTATCTAGTAATAATTCTAGAAGTTTACTTATAACTTGTAATGTGGCTCAAGAAATCTCTGGGTATGTGCAGGATCATGATGGGCCAAAAAGTGGCAATATGATGGGTATGTGGCTGACGACTATTTTTTTACCCAAAATTGATGAAACGAAAAGGGTTATAAAAGGAGGTTCTTAACTTTCCACTGATATAAATTATGCTTTACTTTGAATTTAATAAGTAATTATTATTCATTTTCTATTCAAATTATGACTAAAGTCTTAATTGATAGGCTGATTGAAAAAAATCTAAGCTTTCAAACGGTATCACATTTTTTGAATCCAAAACATGTGTCACATTCTATGCTTCACATACTATAGGATTAAAAAAAGAAAAATTGAATTTCGTGAAGTTTTGACCAAGTTAAGGTGGTCAGACATATGAGTTTTTATATTTTTTAAAAATTTGTAATAAAAAATTCACAATTAATTATTTACTTGGAAAAAAATTACAAAAAAATATGTATCACATTGAGGCATGAGTCCTATACTTATATCTAAAATCTTATAAAAAAAATTATCATTTTATTGTGGTTAGGGTGGTCAGACAGACACCTACTTCTTATTTTTTCCCTAAAATTTATGTACCACTGCATTGAAATTTTAAATGTTCACCAAATAGATTTTTTTGTTAAACATACCTAGTAGTTTAGAAACTACATTCAATTTGCTATAGATTCTATTCTTAAACATTTTTGAAATAATATAGATAACTTATTCAAATTTGTACATCAAGTTGCCTAACTCTGATTTTTTTGAATTTTTTGCCACTTAAGGGCCTGTTTTTTCCATAATGATCCTGCACATACCCCTCTAATGATATATGGTTTTTAGACAGTGGTTGTAGCAACCATATGAAAAAAAAAAAAAAGAATTATTTGCTAGTTTGGATGAATCTATAAAATTAGAAGTAAAATTGGGAAATGATAGTAGAGTATCTGTAACTGGGAAAGGAATCATTAATATCATGACTAAGAATGGTGAAAAGAGACACATTGATGATATTTTCTTTGTACCTGGTTTAAAACATAACTTGTTGAGTGTTGGTCAATTAATGTAAAAAGGGTACATAATTCACTTTAAAAATGATGAATGTATAATTTTGGATAGAAATCCTAATGATAGATTAATTGCAAGGGTCAAAATGATACAAAATAGAATGTTCCCCCTTCAAATTAATTGTATTCAAGGAAAGGAGGAAATTAATTTCAAAATAGTGTGCTTAGATCAAACATGGCTTTGGAATTTAAGGTATGGCCACCTTCATTTTGGAGGTTTGAGTTTATTGCAAAAGAAAAATATGGTGAGAGTTTTACCAGTTATAGATCATCCAACTAGTACTTGTGAAATTTGTATCATAGCAAAACAGCATAGAGAGAGTTTTCCAATAAAAAGTTCATACAAAGCAAAGAAACTATTAGAATTAGTTCACACCGATATATGTGGGCCAATGCAGACTCCATCTTTAGGAGGAAATTTATATTTCCTAACATTTATTGATGATTTTAGCAAGAAGACATGGATATACTTTATCAAGCAGAAGTCTGAAGCATTTGATAAATTCAAGGAGTTTAAATCTTTGACAGGAAAATAAAGTGGATTCTACATTAAGGTACTCAGATCTTATAGGGGTGGTGAGTTCAGTTCTAATGAATTTTTGGATTTATGCAGATATCAAGAAATTAAGAAATAGTTTACAACAAGATATACACCACAGCAGAATGGAGTAGCCGAAAGGAAGAACAAAACTATAATGGATATGGCCAGGAGCATGATGAAGGCCAAAAATTTATCCAATTATTTGTGGGAAGAAGTAGTGGCATGTGTTGTGTACATTCTAAATAAGAGTCCTACAAAGAGTGTGAGGGATAAAATCCCCCAAGAAGCTTGGAATGGTAAGAAGCATATTGTCTCTCATTTTATAATTTTTGGGTGTGTTTCTTATTCTCTTGTGTCATCTGAATTAAGAAGGAAATTAGATGATAAGAGTGAAAAATGTATTTTTATTGGTTATGATGAGCAATCAAAAGCTTACCGGTTGTATAATCCAATTACAAAGAAATTGATCATTAGTAGAGATGTTGAATTTAAGGAAGAAGAATCATGGGATTCAAATGTTGACAAAATAGTCTTAGGTGGAGCACCTATACATGATAGTGAAGAGGAACCAAAAGAAAAAGATGGTCAAATGCCACCAAGTACTCCACCAAGAAATATTGTGCAAGGTATATCGTCATCCCATCCAAATATCTCTATTCCAAATTCAAATTTAAGTGATGAATCAGATCCAACACTTGCTTCATTAAGAAATAGGTGCAAAGCAAAGAAAGCAAAAAGCTTAAAAGAAATATATGATAAAGGAGATGAAATTGTGAATTCAAATTTTGCTTTATTTGCTAGTGATCCTGTTTATTTTGAAGTAGTAAAAGATGATAATTGGATTAAGGCAATGGATGAAGAAATAGACTCTATTGAAACAAATAAAACATGGGAGTTAGTAGATTTACCTAAAGGTAAAGATTGCATAGAAGTTAAATGGATCTATAAAACTAAATTTAATGTTGAAGGTCAAATTGTAAAACATAAAGCAAGATTAGTTGCAAGAGGGTTTTCAAGCAGTATGGGATTGACTATAATGAAACTTTTGCTCCATTTGCAAGGATGGACACAATTAGAACTATTTTCGCAATAGCTGCACATAATAATTGGAATTTTTTTCAAATGGATGTGAAATCGGCTTTCTTAAATGGTTTTCTTGATGAAGAAGTTTATGTTTTACAACCCCTGGTTATGAAATTCATGGTCATGAAAATAAGGTTTATAAATTAAAAAAGGCACTTTATGGATTGAAACAGGCACCTAGGGCTTGGTATAGTAGAATTGATTCATATTTGATAAGTAATGGATTTAGAAGAAGCAATAGTGAGCCTACATTGTATATAAAGACTAATGATGAAGGTCAAATTTTGATTGTATGTCTGTATGTTGATAATTTGATTTTTAGTGGAAATTTATTTGTGGACTTGTTTAAATCAAATATGATGAAAGAGTTTGAAATGACAGATTTGGGCTTGATGAGATACTTTTTGGGTATTGAAGTTGTTCAAACAAATAAGGAAATTTTTATTTGTCAATCCAAATATTCCAAGGATGTATTAAGAAGATTTAAAATGTTGAATTGTAATCCTGCACCAACTCTAGTTCGCACAAGAACAAAATTGAGCAAAGAGGATAAGGGGTCAAATGTTGATCCAACTAGTTTTAAAAAACTTGTTGGTAGTTTAATGTATCTTACAGCTACAAGTCTTGATATCATGTATGGTCTAAGTTTTATTTCAAGGTTCATGGATTCACCTTGGAATTCTCACTGGCAAGTTGGGAAGAGAATACTCAGATATGTTGTAGGAACAACAAGATATGGAATTCTATATTCCAAAACTAACAATTTTGATTTGATTGGTTATACTGATAGTGATTTTGCAGGTAGTATAGATGACAAGAAAAGTACATCAAGACATATATTTCATATTGGATCAAGAGTTGTCTCATGGGAATCAAAGAAGCAACCTATAGTGACAATTTTTTCAGCTGAAGCAGAATATGTAGCCACAATTGTTGCAGCATGTCAAGCAATTTGGATGCACCATTTTTTGTCAAATTTGTTGCATAATCAAGATGAACCAACACCAATCCTTTGTGATAACAAGTCAGCCATTGCATTGTCCAAAAATCATGTATTTTACAAAAGGAGCAAGCATATTGATACAAGGTACCACTTCATCAGGGAATTGGTCAACAATGGTGAAATTTGTCTTGAATTTTGTAGATTTGAAGATCAGCTAGCAGACATTTTTACCAAGGTATTACCAAGGATAGCTTTGAATATCTAAGACAAAATTTGGCAATTGTTGATGATCGAAATTAAGGGGGAGTGTTGGAAGAAACTTTCTAATTTCTCCCTCTACTCTTTCTAGAGTCTGTAGTTCCTATGATTTATTTTAAATTCTTTCAAATCATACCTGATGTGTATGTTTCATCCATAATCTGTTGTGTTGATTCCTCCATAATTTACTGTTATGATTAGAATTTGCTATTGTTTGTCATTGTTGATAGTTTGTTTGCATCTATTTAAACAATTGTTGTAGTCATTTAGGCATGAATCAAGATTATGAATAAAGTTTATTTTTTTGCTTTAGCAATCTGGTTTTGCTTTATTTTTTGTCTTTTCTCTTTCTATCACTACACTGGTGACTCAAGAGAAACTTCATCTTTCAAAAATGATCCAATTAGGTTGGCAGACTTCTGGATCAGGCCAGTACATGTGCATAAGACGTGGAGTTTAACTCATCCTTTTTATCAGAAAACAAAGTATTTACAGATGGAAGATCTAACAGTTTGCAATGAAATCCAATGCACAAGTTATGGAATGCTAATAATAGGATAAGATCAATTGGTAAAATCCTGCATGGTTGCATGTTTCAGCACATGATTTGTCAGCAAAATATATCATCAGATACAACTTAAATCCATTGTTTTAGAGGGGTCAATGACTACTACAAAGAGAAACCAGATAGACGGTTGAACAGGGACAGCGTTCTAAGTTAGAGAAAGGCAACGACCATTTTCAGAAGTCATCAAACTATGAGATTCTAATTAATAATTTGAAAACTCCCTACATACTAAGCCGCACTTGAGCACAAAGCAAAGCAACAGTATACAACACATACAACCGACCTTGGACTTTAAAACCTATATGAAACTGTGTATAATACGCAAACCCCTATTAGAGGTCCTCTATTCACTGCTCGATTTAACTGGATACAACGAATAGAAGTGGCCACATTTGACATGAATAATTAATAGTTTAAGATATAATAAGGCAACGAGATGGAAGAGTATGGTTACGAGTTAAGTCTAAAACTGTAATACCCCTCGTGTTGCTAATATTATTTTGTATTGGTTTTGTACTTGGTTTGTGATGGTGATTAGTTCACCAGATTGGTTGTGTGTGGATTCATAGTTTGGTTGGTTTGCTTCACTTGACATTACTTATGATGCTTGATGATACATTACATGGTGATTATGTTATTTGGTTATGTTATGGTTTTCTTTAATCATATAAGTGGTGATGTTGTGATTCTATGATGCTATGGATTCTTATGTGTTTGCTAGTGAGTCTTGGTGAAAGGACGGAGTGGCATCACTTGCTCGCGAGTGGCCTGCTACCCCGCAATTACCTTTCATGGTGTGTCGACAATGGAGATTTACATGCTACATGGCATTTATTTCTATGTAGGATGCAGGCACTGGACACTGACTCCACCTGTTTGACAAGTTTGAGCGTGTCCCATAAACCCAACGTGTATGATGTTGAAAAGGGAGTTGATAAGGAAGCATGTCCCCATCCCAAGTCTGTCACCTCGTTGTAAGTCTTACGGTGTCGTGGTATTGATCTTGTCTTTGTTTCAGTATTGGTTGTTATTGATTATTTATTGATTTGTGGATAGTTTTTATTTAATTAATCTTTATTTTATGTGTGATTAATTAATGTTATTTAGTTGATATAATTATTTATAGGTAATTGTAGTTAAAGTTAATTAATTAAATTTTCTTGATTAAGTGAATAGTTTAAATAAAAATATTAGATGTTATGTGAATTAGAATTTTAAATTTGTATAAAATAAATGATTTTGATTCTTAAATTTTAAATTAATTAAATAGCATAAATTCTTTTTTATTATTATTATCAAAAGAAAGTAATTAAAAAAAAAATAGTTAAATTATAATTAGAGTATTTACGGGAGTGAGTGGGAATTGAATAAAAAATTCTTGTTTAAAAATATTCTCGGAGAGAATATTGGCATGCTGTGAATGGCAAGAAGTTTCTTCACGGAAAGAAAATTGGCTGAAGAATGGTTTTTTGGGTTTTGGGGGTTTCGGGTTAAAAATCAAAAAAGGTTTTCTGGAATTTATTTTGGGCTTACATTTTTCATCTTGTTAGAAGTGAAGATTTTGGAAAGGGCTTAGAAGTTGAACTCTGAAGGCAAAGCTTTGCTCCAACCCTCGTTCCTTCAAGCTTCAGGAAAACAGGTTCCTTTACTGTTTGTTTAATTATTCTGTTATTTTGAAAAGATTGTCTATACAAATTTCATTTTGTAGAAAATTTTGTTAAAATTTCCTCTGTAGAAAAACTTTGTTGACGGCCTCTGAAGTTTCACCGAGTTTATTTTGTTGCCTCTGTAGAAAACTTTATAGTAAATCAAAGAACCTCATAAAAAGGTCATTTTTAAAACAATAGAAAAACATGGAGGAAAAACTGTAGAGATATTTTGGAACCTCTTAAGTTTTGGATTATTCCTGTTAAAATTAGGAAATACCCATATCCAGTTTTCCTGTAGATGAATATAATTTAAATCTATTTTTCCAATTTAATTTATTTGCCTGGAAAAAAAAAATTAAAAATAAAGTAAAATTTACTCTATGAAAAGTCTAGTTCCCTATAGAAAATTTGTGTGTAAATTTTTCCAAACAATCTGTATTGTCTCAGAATATATTTTAAAAAAATTAAAAAAATACATTAATATATTTATGGGGGAGGGAGAGGGGTGGGTGTGGGCGGGAGGGGGAGGTCGGCTGCTGTCGTACCTCCCCACTCCCATGGTGGTTTGCAACCACCATGGTTGCACACAACAGCCATAGGCTATTGGGTGCAGCCTTGGTGGGGTTGCGGCCTCCCCACACAAGGAGGACACAGTCCTCCCAGGGCCGCATCTTTTCTGTTGTAAAAAAAATAGATATTTATTTAAAATTCATTTTTTTTTTTAATTTAATATTTAAAGATTTAAATTTATTAAATTTAATTCAATTTAAATTTGTTATTTTATATTAATAAATATATATGTGTGTGTGTGTGTGTATGTATATATGTATATATGTATATATATATATATGGATTATAATTATGTGGATTAGTTTTATAATGTTAATTTAAATTGTGAAATTAAATGAAATATATATATACACTTGTCTAAGATTATAGAAAAATATTGTGTAGGTTATTTGCAATGATTTCATGTTGTTATTGGACAAATTGAAAGAAAATATTTTATCAAATCAAATCGAGTGATTTTAATAAATGAAATAGATTGAGTAAACTAATAGTTTAATTTCCATGGTGGATATCATGCAATGAGTTATCTTTAAATGTGATTGTCAAGTATAGTAAATTTGCAATCTTAAACAAAATCTTGATGTTGACTAATTATTTAATTCTTTGTTTTTCTTTGAGTTCTTTGTTGGTTTCCTTGAGTTCCATTATAAACATGTGGGGGCCCTTAAATTAGTTGTTCTTTCTATAGATGTTAAGGTTATTATTTAAAACTTCTAGAGGCATGGGAAAATGGTGGTTTATTAAATGACCTTTTTAATTTGATACTTGTCTCTATTTTGACTTTAGTTGTGGTTTTGAGTTTACATTGGGTTGTACCATTCTTTTTATGGGAGTTGATTCATATAACTTTTGGCGAGATGGTTTTGCCTCACGGTTGTTCTATTTTGTATTTTAGAGTACTTGTGGGTACAACCCCTTGGAATTTATGGTTATGTTTTGGGTTTTTAGGGAGAGTGGCTCTACGTGGGCACCGAGGCACAAAGGGGCTGTCAGGATATCCCATGTTAGAGTTTGAGTAATAAGTGATAACCTAATTAATTAATTAGGGGGTGGGTAGTTAAACATTAACAAGATAATTGTGGATGCCTCAACCACCTATTAGTGCTTACATAGACTAAAGGTGGTCTAAGAAGGTTGTGGTTGGCAAGATCATTGTCTTGTCTCCACGAGAGATTAATGGTTCCACACGAGTCACCCTATAGGGTCGACGCCTAGAGAGGTTGTCAAGATAACCATAGATGGGGGTCGGTGCCTAGAGATAGGCAGTCAGGATAACCTATGTAGGACTGTGTGATGACACTCTCCTCTAGCTTTCCCTTGAGTTGTTTTTGTGGCTAACATATGGAAGTGGTCTTTTGATGTTAAGTTTCCCTTTATGTGTGCTCTAGCTTTTCATGTTTTAGAGTTTAGTCTTGTGTATTTGTAAGGATGTTCTTGGTCGGGGACCCTTTCCTATTTACTCAAAGCATGGGGGTGGTCGGGTGGAATGAGCTATGCACCCCATTGGGTTCCCTATCTTGCAGTTGTACCTTTCAGTGCAGAGCTTTGCAAAGACAACTTGATCCATAGTTTATATGTTTCCAAATGTATACTTGTACTTCTATTATTACTTTGGGAATTGATATGTTACTCTCTCATGTATTGGGTAGACTTATGTTGTAATCTTGAGTAATTGCTCAATGACATGCACCTAAAGATTGATGTAATGTATAATCACATTATGTAATTCATTCTTGAACCATAATTGTTAATATTGTTTGTGTTGTGTTATATATGAGAAAATATGTTCTTTATATTTCCATTTGTACAATTTGTTATGAATACATATGTATGGTTTCTATATGGTTTATTCTTGTCTTATTGCTTATCTTTAATAAATGTTTAAATGAAGATATGTGAATGAATGGGTTACGTTAGTAGAAATAGTAATTACTTTTATCAACTTTGTTATGGGATAGATTACTTAATGTCACCTCGTGTACCCCAAGGGACTTAGGTATTTAACTTGTAATCATTAGCTATGTTAGTTACATTAGTAAACTTAGTGTTTATTCATTATGTTTTAAAAAAAAAAATTGTTGCATTTTTAGTTGTCCTTTGGGGTTTGCGCGACAGGGCATTACAAAAATGAACGAATTTTAAGAGATACAACATTAAATAAGAAAACTCCAAATAGGCTTGTGACCAAATGATGAGGTGCGGCAGAGAGAGGAAAAGAAAATTAAGGAGTGAAATAGGGCAGCGGCCAGAGTTATCTCATGATGATTTTTAAACATAGGATAAATACTTGGAAGATATAAACAACAGCTCCCAAATTCCGCTATTCTTAGATGCATACAATCACTGATACAATAACCATGACTTGAGCCAGGACTGAGATACAAAGATATTGCAATCAAATTTGGGAAAAATATAGAGTAATAATAGCATAAAGCTTATGGAAAAAGCAAAGTTTGAATGCAAACACTTCATTTTGTTTTAGATAGCTCAAATCCATTATTTGTTTCTATCTCAACATTTAAATGAAGAAATTATAATGGAACCTGGTGTATATGCTTTTCGGAGCTAAAGACTTGATGCAAATCTCTTCCAAATTCTAGCCTCTACTCCTTCTGAGCCTCCACAATACTGCGAAATCTCAACTTCCAGCTTCCAAAACCCCCCAAGAAGTCTTAAGAACCAGAGCAAACAAATTCAAGAACAAGAAACTCTCTGAAACATAATGCAAATTAGTTTCACGGAAAATAATCCAAAAGCCCCCCTTCAGTTAACTTCCACCACCTTATTATTAACTTCCACCACCTTATTAATTACTCCATCTGTAACTACATTCCACTTCATAAAGTTAATTACTTTATTTTCCTATTATTTTTTCCACTATTCACAATTTTCTCAACTTTTTTTTATTTTATAATTTTAAATCATAACTTGCAATTACACACACTTAATTAACTATTTAATATATTTAATTTCTCATATAATTTTCTTGCACAATCCCATTATTTTAATATATTTATTTAAATATTTCATTTTAAATCATAAAGTTTAATTTATTAAAATCAAATAAGGACTTTAATACATTTTATATAATCAAGGCATAAACTATATAAAAGCTTTTATTTAATTGGTCCAAAGCCTTTTAAATTTTTGATATTTTCTATTTTAACAAAATAATCAAACAAGAGCACAATCAAGTACATTACTCAAGGAACATACTATCGTGCAATACCCAACCATACTACGACAACAACAACGAGGGTGAAACGCGAAGGAGCACTACATGGATTGCTCAATTTTCCTTTAATCCATGGTTGATTCCAAAATCTTGATGAAGATTGATAATGGTTTATGATTCACAAAAGGCTCTGAAAGTTCAAAGGGTGAGTAATGAATTTATTAGAGTAAGTTTACTTTAATGGTTGTGAATATCAATTTCAGGTAAAATGGGAGGTATTTATAGATTTTTGGAATGAATCAATGGCGAGGATTGAAAATGCTAATCAATGAAGGAAATTGAATTGAAGATGTGAGTGTGGATCAAGAAATGGATCAATGGTCCATAATTCATGAAGACATGGATCAAAGATTTTAATCAAGGGTCCATAATCATGAGAGATTAACAAATCCCTAAATTTTAGGAAAGATGTTGGAGATATTATTAACAAATCCCTAAATTTTAGGAAAGATGTTGGAGATATTTCATGTGGAGGGAAGAATTTGAATCTGAAAACGGAATATTCCATAAGAATATTCTTTGTGCAAGTTGGAGGATTGGAGGAGTAATTAGCTAATTAAACAATTTAGAAAATCATTTAATTGTGCAAGTTGAGGAATTAGAAACTTTAATTAAAAAATTATGAATTATTTAATCAAGTAGGATTATTAGCATTTAATTAAATAATTTGACATTATTTAATCAAAAGGGAAGAAAATTAGCATGAAGGCGATGAATTAATCAAATAAAATTAATTATTCAATTAATAGGAGGAAAAGGTGAATTTAACTAAATACTTGAACATATTTAATTAAATAGACGAAATAAGTGAATATGATGAGAACTGGTGTTAGTACATGAAATCAAGATGTGTGATATACTCAAGACATTTTCATGTGTCTACACGTAGTTCATTGATTTCCCTTGATGCCACCTTTCCTTCATTGTAACCAAACCCCTTGATCATTTGATTCACTTGATTGGATTGCTTCTACATTATTCTCCTTGTTGGTTAAAAAAAAAATCATTGTAGTTTGCCTTGAAAAATGACCCTGAGTTGCCCTATTGGGCAGCGACCAATGAACCAACAATTGGAGAGATCGCTATTGGGTTAGCGATCTTCCTCTGAATTTGAGAGGTACAACTCTCTCGTATGATAAAATTTATGTTTTACAAAATTTACAAATAGGGTATACTTTTAACCAGAAATTAGGAAAGGAAAGCTAACACTTATGCATAGCCATGCCATAAATGTGATCATAAGATTAAATACGAAAGGATCTTAAACTATTTTTCACAATACATAGATTATGAAATTGAAATATTTTAAAAGGAATAAATATCACCAACATTTCAACACAAAGATTGAAACACATGTGATGGGTAATTTCGAATATAAATTTCACCATGCACCCGAAAGGAAAATGAATGCCACACAAGTAAATACCACATTTACAAAGAAAGGAAATATCTAGATATTTACCTAGGCTCAAAAACTTAGAAATAAATACCAAAGCGTCAAATTCAACTTCACATGCACATAGGAAAAATGAATTCCTTCAAGAACTAGAAAAGTCTCATTGTTCCTCCTTTTGATTGAGTCTCACTCTTACATCATAGTGTAATTTGGGGATCAAATTTTCAAACCTTTATATTGTCCTTTCATTACATATTTAAATACTCTAAAAATGTATTTGTCAAAGAGTCTTGAAATCGATTCTTTAAGAGAATCACTTAAAATTAAAATACAATTTAAACCATATGAACCTTATCATCCAAAGAAATGTATAGCTATTGTTGAGGTGGCTGATTCTATGGGCCCACATGTAATACCCCTCATACTGTTTAGACTTATTATTTTCTATGCTTTAACTTGATATGTTGATATTATGATGATAATATTATTGTTTGATTTGGTTGGTTTGACGTTTGATGTTGTTATATTTTTTCCTTTAGTGGACATGATCATTTGATATGACATTATGGTTGGTTATGTTAGTTGACTTTTAGAATTATATTATGATGCAGTGATTTAATAAATTGTCATGAGATGAATTGTTAAGTTTAGAAATGTTAGTTCGTCATTGATATTGTAATTGTTAGAATATATTAGGTGAGAGGACAGTGTAGCATCACTCGTTCACGAGTGCCCTGCTACACTGCAATTCCTTCTCAGGATAGGATGTTTGATTATATATATACATGTGCTACTTGATGTTTATTTGGATGCAGGATTGCAAGAATAAGTCTCGATTCCACCTGCTTCGGCAGGACAGGGCGAGCAATAAATTAACCCAATGGGTAAAAATGTTGAAAAAGGGAGTAGGTTTGGAAGTGTCCCCGTCCCAAGTCTGTCGTTTGTTGTGAGTCGTTGTGTCATGACTGAAGTTTTGTCCTTGTCGTTGTGTAGTTAATTGTTGAGTTTTTATTTAATTTATGGTTAGTGTTTAATTAATTAATCTTATTTGATAAGATAATTAATTAAAGTTGTCTTATTGTTTTGATTTAATTGTGAGTTAGTATATAGTTAAATTTAAATTTATTGTAAATTAAAATGTATTTAATTAATTAAAATTTAAGAAATTAAATTAAATGAGCATTGTTGAAGATAATTAGATATTATCTTTTTTTTATTAATATTAAATTAGAAAAGTTATGTGCAGATAATATCTTGATTAAATAAATTATTTTAATTAAAAATTATAGATAAGTTGTGCTTTTAAAAGCTGGGAAAAGGACCAATAAGAAAGGAGGATTTTTGAGAAAAGAAAGCAGAAGAGCTTTATTGAATCTTTATTTTGATTTATTATTTTTATGAAGAGATTATTCACACACAGGGGTTTTCTCTTGGTTTTTTGGGATCTAAAAATAAAAATAAAAGGAAAAATAGTTTTGTTGGGGTGTTTTCGGGGTAAAATTATTGTGGTTTTGGAAGAAAAGATAGATTCAGAAGAACGTTGAAGGCCGAAGATCGATAAAAGAGCTGAAGGCAGGAAGTCGAGAAGAGGATTTAGAAAGGATTCTTCATCGAACGAAGGACTCCAGGTTTTATTCTGTTAATTTATTACTATTTTATTGTTTTGTAAATAAAATCTAGTTGTTGAGTTTGAAAATCCATTCCTCTTTCTCTTTCGAAAATGACTCTGTGAATTGAAAACTTGTCTGTATTTAAGCCCTTGAATCCTCTGTAGAAAAAAAAAACTATAAGTAAAACCCTTTAAAATTTATTCAATAAAATTTGGTTGTGAAGATTTTTTGTTTTGAAATAAAATCATTGTTATTATGGATTTAAGTTATTTGCTTGATTTATTTTATATCTGGTATGATGAGCTGATTGTTTATATTATTTATTCTATAAGTTGAGTAAATATATATATATATATATATATATATGCCTACTTATATAAATATATGTATTGTTACAAATTAAACAAAACAAAAATATATGTACTATATATTCTATCTATGATTTATTTTTAAGAAAAATCTACACTAGTGTATTTCTTGGAATAAAATATAATTGTGAAAATTTATGTGTCTGAATTTCGTACTTATACTACAGTACAGGATTAAAATATATCAAAATATAAATAAATAAAAATTATATATATTAATATATTGGTTAAATTTGTGAAAAGATTTTATAAAATGAATTTGCTTAAACAAATTCGTGCTACGAATTTTCATGTTTTTATTTTGAAAACGAAATTTAAATTAAATTAAATTGTATTGAATTAAAATTTAGTTTAAAAAAAAAACATATAAAATTTTATTGGAGTGGACGCACACCGCACAATTCAGGGTCACGCAACAGTCCGGACCAAGACACCCGACCTGATAATATCATGGCCTCCCATTGGGAGGTACGCAATACCACCAAAAGGGTTTTTTTTTTTTTTTTTTGTTTTATGCGTTTGTTTTTATAATATGTATTATATATATTAATATACATATTTTATATTATTTAAATATATATATATATTAATATATATATTATATATTATTTTGTATATATAGATTAATGTTTATAAATATATATTATATATATTATTTGTTAATTTTTATAATAAGATTTAAAAAGTAGGATTTTTGATAGATGTTTTTTTAAATTTATTATATATATATATATATATATGTATGTGTGTGTGTGTGTATACGCATATATATATCATGAGTATGTATGTTGGAATTATAAACTTAATATGATAATTTTTACAAGTTATTATAATATAGTGAGATTGAGAAGATTATAAATAAGCTATGTGATTATAAATAAATTGAATAGTGCAATGTTATAGTATAGGTTTGTAAATTAGAAATAAATTGTGCTTTGAATTTTATCGAACTTTCTTGAGATGTTGATTTACGATTTTGGTGAAGTTTATTGAGTTGTTGGCGTTGTTCTATGATTTTCTCACTCTCGAGATTATTTATTTTATTTTATTTTAGTTGATTTTCCTTGAATAGGGTTTAGGACATGTGGAAAACCCTAGAGTTAACTTTTCCAGTTATAGGAACCTAATTTGTGTTTAAGACTTCCAAAGGTGGGGACACTGTTGTTTATTTTTGATCTTGTAATTTGATGTTGTTCTTATGTTCTGGTTTTGGTTAATGTACATTTGGAATGTACCGTTTGTGAACGTTATACGTATGATTTTGGGCGAGAGGGTTGTGCCTCGCGGTTGATCCATTGTTGGTTCAGTTTTGCTTGTGATATAATCCTTTGGTAATTGGATATTTTGTGTTTGAGTTTCTAGAGAGAGTGGCTTTAGTAGGGGCCAGCACACAAAGGGGCTGTCAGGGTAACCCACGTAGAGTTGTATTAATCAGAGATAACCTAAGTAATAAACCATGGGTGGGATTAAACACTAATAAGATAATTGTGAAGCCTCGTCTGCCTGTTAGTGTTGTCATAGACTAAAGGGGACCGAGACGGCCATGGTTGGCAAGGTCATTGCCTTGTCTTCATGAAAGGTTAACGACTCCGCATGAGTAACCCTATGGAGCGGCACCTTGAGATAGGCTGTCAGGAGAACCATAGATGGAGGCAGCACCTTTACTTGGTTGTCTGGAGAATCCATGTAGAGATGGAGGCGGCACCTTGTGATAGGATGTCTGGATAATTCATGTGAGACCATGCGATGACACTCTCATCTAACATTCTATTTGTGTTGATTTACCGAAGTCCTCTGGAAGTGATTTATTGATTTGTCTTTGGTTATTGTTGGAAGTAGTCCTTGATATTATGTCTTGAGTTCGTTGATGTTGTGATTGTGATTTGTTGTTATGTTCAGAAGTGATTTGTTGTTGTGCCTTTTGGATTTATCTTTGTTTAGTTATCTTTGTGCTCTTTGGTGTTAAGTTGTCTATCTGGAGTTAGTATTGGACGTGCTTGGTCGGGGATCCTTCCTTGTCTACTCCTAGCACGAGGGTGGTTGGGTGGAATGTGCTTCGCACCCCGTTGGGTTCCCTTTTGGTTGTAGATGTATCTTTTATTGTAGGGTTTTGGCGGATGTTGATGATCCAGTAATTCTTTGTACCAGATGTATGTTATACTTCAGATGTAATGTATTCATTGATGTATTGTCTCCCACGTGTGTTGGGATGACCTTGTTGTAATTGTATATGTGGATTATTGAGATGTATTTTCAGTCAATTGTATTTTACTATCATTTGGATGTAATGTATATTTAGGCCATGTATTTATTTAGGAACGATCATTTGTAATAGTTGTGTTAAGTTGTGTTATATCTGTGGTAATATAAATGCTTCATATCTTTATAGTATCTTTTATTGTCATATGTACATATGTTATGAATATGGTTATTGGTTAATAGATATTTTAAATGATGAAATGGGAATGAATGGATTTATGTAACTGTTTAATTATGGTTTAATCTGTTATCGTTGTTATGGGTTAGAATAGTAATGTCACCTCGTGTACCCCAATGGAATTAGTCATGCAACTTAATACATTTTTATATTGGAATACTTAAATACAATCTTATGTTCTTTTAAAAAAAAAATTGTTCTGTTATTATTAGTTCCTTTGGGGTTTGCACGGCGGGGCGTTACACCACATTTGATCCATCTACTGAGTCTTGTTGACTATCTGTCACATTTTTTTTGTAATCCTCGAGCACCAATTTCAAACTTGCTTTCTTGAAAATAGAGTCAAAACTTTAGTTGGTTTTCGAAACCTTGTCATGACACAAGTTTTGAAACATCAATTAGTCCCTACTTTATTTCTCCCTTTGCTTATTTTCACGTTCCTTCCTTTCCTTTGTACATCTCCTTATTTATCTTCTTTTTCTAGCATTTGGAGGATCGAAGGTTGTGAGTACCTTGTCGGGATCTAAAAGAGTTGTCACAACTCATAAAAAATATTTTTAAGCTTGAAAGACTACTCTTTATTTATCCTTCAACTACAAGACTTGAAGTTATTGGTTTGATGTCGAGAGCCACAATAGGTTTTTGAACCTTACTAAATACCCAATGAATACTTTATTTTCATCAAATCCACATTCTTTGTTAACAGGAGGAAAGGGTTTTGAAACCCCTTTTAGGCTCTGAAGCTAATTTCAAAACCACAATAAAGTGTCAATGACCTTTTCCTTTATTTTTCACCTTCAAAGGGACTATTGAGAATTTTAGAGGTTCACATAACATTGTTAGGCTCCGACAAGGTTTTGAGAACCATTTCAAGCTTCAACGAAAGTTTTAAAACCTTCAAAATCTTCAATAAGAGAAAGGCTTGCTAGGAATTAGGGTGGTTTCGACAACCTTGTTGGGCTCCAACATAAAACTTTAACCACTTAAATGTTTTTGAAACTTGTTTGATGCTTTCAACCTGAACATAATTTTTTAAGGACTTTATGACATGAAAAATTTCCACAAAGTTTAAAATTAGGTTAACTCAAAATGTAGGTAACACTCCTCAAGTTAGAATATTTGACTATAATCCCCTATTCATGTGTGGCACTAGTAGTCTTTTGGTATTGAGCAAACTCCACTATCAACTATATTGTTTCCTTAGCCCCAAGATCCCTCCACTTTACTATGTATTCCTTATACTCCCTTTGGTGTGTTCTAGTGACGCTGGTTTCAAGCACTCTCTATTTATTTTTGACCCTTCTCCTACCTCCAATTCATTCCTCCTCAAAATGATATAGGCCCAACCCATTAAAATTTGGTGACATTCCAACTCCCTAAAGTAATTCTATTTAGTATTTTTTCTTCATAAAATTGTATTTTTTCACGTAGCTCTCTTCTCCACTTTAGTCTCCTATATGTGTCCTTATGGAATGTTTTATTAAGAAATTTTTCTAATGCCATACCTCTAACTAGAATTTATATTTCTCCTCTCCATGTTTATTTTAGAAACTTATTTTTTGCAAAACTCAAAATTTCCATTATGGCCATGGGATATTGATTACAAGCATGTCCAGGTGGTAAATGATTGGAAGATGCCAAATAAGAGTAGAATATTTTTATTAGATGTTTCTCCCACTAATTAGAGGATACTTGATCACTAGACTATGTAATGGTGTCACTAGAGATATGAGAAACCTTATCCGCCAATGATGTGGTGGGGACCCTATACCTTGAAGGAACCCCATATAGGTTTCTAACATGTTTATGAACTATAGTACCCTATTAGGTCTGGGATACTTCCAACCATATATATAAATAGAATCAATAGTCAACATCTACATATCCTTACAAACATTTATTGATGCCACATAATCTTCAAAAGATGTTGATTTGCAAAAAATATGCCCATATAGATGTTGTGACTATACAATATGAATTTTTTTTAGGGGCCTCCAAGAAAAGTTATCAAAAATCAACAAATTAATAGGTGAACATGGAGTTTTGAGGCACTTCAAATGAATTGGCAGTGTCATATTTGGCTCAAAATTCTTAAGAATTTGAGTAACATGTGGATGCCCAGAAGAAACTCCCTTCAAACTCTTGTAGATCTTTCCTTTGAAGCTCAATCTAGACAAAGAAAAAGGAAAAACCAACAATATTAGATCCTCTAGAAATAATAATGTGCTTGAGGAATTGCTCCACCATTCACAAAATGATCTTGCAAAATGATGCCAAACACAAAGAACTCAATCCTCAATTGATACGAGCAAGCCCTAAATCACCAACACACTCTAATACCATGCAAGATTATGGAATGATATAAATATTACTTTGATACTAAGTAATATTTTTCAACAAGGAAAATGAGCCCAAGATCTTTATTATAGGAGTAGACACAATATCAAAATCATTAAGACAAATTGAAGATTACAAAAATTTAATATGATAGCTATTTCAAAATAGAGGATGCAATATAATGAATGGATTAAATACTCAAGAGTGGGATAGCTATAGGTATATATAAGATATACCATGAAGTGATAAGTACTCATAACTAATGTGAGATAAAGGAGATGTAGTGCACATATATAGTATATCTCCACCAAATACGGTAACTACAACCATAATTATTAAATTCATGAATAAATATTACCTCATTATATATGCCTACTTATGTGCAAGAGAGATAACACCTACTCAAGTATTTACCTACCTAAGTAAGTTTATCCTATTCGTAGTACATAATATGCAATAAAGTGAAATGTAGAGAAAAGGGGGAAATGAATTCAACCAATGTAGAATGATGCAATGGCCTAGGATTCAAACACCTCTATCCCTATTTCATTAGAAAGAGAGATCACAAAAGGATAGGATTGTCTTTCAACCTTGAGGTGAGTCAACCATATTTTGGATCTTGGGATCTCTACTTTCTTATGACAAAAAATAGATTTGCAATGTTTTGGAATTATTTAAAGTGCATAAACTAAGTGAATTATATGACCTAACACTTGAAATGCAAAGTTCTATGATAACAAAAACATAAACGACAGTTGACAAGCAGATTTGGGAAATGTAGAGAATGGAAAACCTGTTCCAAAAAGTGGGTTTTGAGACTCCTACAAGGACTCATTCGCCCAAGGGAAAATGGGTCTTTTTATAGGGGTTTTTCTCAACTTCTAGGGTCCTCTGGTGCAAGATCTAAGCTTTAGATTAATGCAGGTCTTACTTTCCGAAGGTCAGAAATAAATTTTGAATCTAAGTTTTTTGTGTCTTGACAATAATGTTGACAACAAATGCAACTTTGCAAAATTGCTCCTTCAAGATCTTTTGAATCCTTCTCCACCTATAAATCTACACATACAAAGAGAGAATCAAAAATGTTTTTTTTTGTGTGAATGGGGGTTTTCCTTGGTCAAACCCTGGTTTGGTAATTAAATATTGATAATGAAATAATGACAAAATTAAGGAACTGATGAATGAACAAATCTTACTACAACTCACCAAACCCTTAATGGTTTCCCTTAGAGGATTGAAGTCAAACACACGACTGTAAGGTTTGGATCTTGCATGAATTGGCTTGATTGATTGATTGATTTGATGCTTGAATGCTTGAAACCTACATCACAATGTTAGCTCCAAAACATGACATGAACACACATGAACTTTGACATGATGATAGGATCTTGATTGTTGATGTAGATGACTAATAAATCTTCTCTTCAATACTCTTGATAATAATATTTGCTCATGTGAAAGTTTCCTTAATGCTATATCATTCTTATATTTTAATTGATAAAATAATTGTGTTTATATGTGTTTATCTAATTTCCCGAAAAATTATATTCCAAAAGCCAACACTTGAAACTTGAATTTGAATCATTAAAATGTCACCAAAAATATATTTTAAGATCTGGGTCTTGGGCCCCAAGTCCAAGACACACACGATCCAATATATTTTAATTAATGACAGAAATTGTTTAATATAGGTTCCCCTTTCAAAAAATGAGAATAATAAGGCTTTGGAATGCATAATTTGTTCAATTAGAAGCTTAATTAAGTCCAATTAATTAAAGGGATGCAAACATAGTGTGAAAATGTAAAGGTATACAATTTTCTACACTATATTTAGCCCCCGCTTTAGTGAGAGTATGAAATTACGCTCAGACTCACACTAAAATAAACAAACATGCGCCAAGAGAGGTCCAAGTGTACAAATGTTAGAAATATAGGATGAAAAAGATCAAGGAGGTTGTGCAAGCCCCTAGAATCCAAGATCCCATGGCAAACCAACATAAGGACAAAGGGACACACAAGATGTATAAGATACAAGCAACAAGACAAGATACACAAGCATGCAATGTGAAATTTAATGCAAGAGGGGATGGAATAGCCATGGTTGCACTATTGTCCATCAAATACACTCATGGATCCACTGGAAAGCAAGTTGTGTTATGCTAGGTGGCCATGAAAATACACTCACAAGGGCTAGTGTAACTTGTTGGAAATTAAGGTGTCTCAACCTTGGCAATTCCTAAGTTGTTTATTTATTATTACTTTAGTTTTTCCCATGGATAAATATTATTTATGTTATTAAATATTTTTGCTCCATCAAAAGGAGCGTGAGATTTTGAGTTGGCACTTTTTCCACATGTTGGTGCCTTGAAAAATAAGTTATTAGTTGTAAAAAGATGCCACTTAGTGGTATAACATGGAAATCCTATCTTTAAGGATGTTATGATAGATTCTATGACAATTGGAAGGGCTAAAAGTGGGGGATATTATTTTGGACATGAGAATCATCTATGACACGTATAAGAAAATATTTGCATAGCTATTGATGGTTTATGACGCATGTAAGAGCATCTCCTATTTTATAGGGATTCTTATGACATCTTGTAAGAAGGTGTAATGTCATGTAAGAGACCATGTTTAGCATGTAAGGGGTCGAATTGATTTTTACCATGGTTTTTCCAAACCTTGTTTTGACCCACTATAATGTTTTATGGTGGTATTTTGAGCCCCCATGAGTCTATATATTGAGGGGTTGAGTTGGAGACACTATGAGATGTTTTACAGGTACACAGATGTTGAATTGAAGAGGAGTTAGAGTGGATGTATTGTTAACATATTTTTTGTTAATAGAAGCTATCCATCTCTTCTTTAGTGGAGTTTTTTTTGAAAGGGTTTCTCCACGTTAAACATTGTGTTATGTGTTCAGATTTCCGTTCTTGTATTTCTTTGTTGTTGCTGATCTAAATCTCCATATGGTTTACACTACATAATCTGGTTTACAGTAATCTGTTAAAGCTTCCATTATTTCTATTCCTTTACCATTTTTCTAACATTTTGTATCAGCGTTGGGCCAGTATTGTGTCCTAGGTGGTAGAATGAAGGTTTTTTGAGTTTTAGTGAGAGTTTTATTGAGCTATTTTTTGTAGTATTTTGTGTTTAACCATGGCTACAACTTCTAACTATTTGGATATTGAAAAATTTAACAGAGTTGGTTTTGAGTTGTGGAAACTAAAAATGGAGGATCTCCTTGAAGAACGAGATCAATGGGTGGGTAAACCCGCAAAAGTGGTTTACAATTCGAATGAGGAAGGAAAACTTCTTAAAAATGACCCCATGCCAAATTTTTTTATTCTGGGGGTTCGTACGAACTTGATGGTTTGAATGAACCAAAAAGGGGTTCACTCAAACCAAGGTTCGATCAAACCCATTTAATGCTTGCACAGACAAAGAAACAACTGAAAACCCCTTTTCCCCTCATTCTCCCCCTTAGGCACTTTGAAAGTCCAGATTTTTACGCTTCGAAGCTCGGGTTGAGGATGAAAATGGAGAAGACTTCACAAACCCAATTAGAATCAGGTAGTCCTTGAAACAAGCTATCCAATGACTATAATTTTAATATGTTTTGGTTTTATTATGTATTTTTTTTTTTAGTTTTATTACACATAGGTTTTTCACCGAAAATCAAGCTCTTTGTTTTGCACATGTGGAAAAAAAGAAAATTATCAAAAATAAATAAAAATGAGTGCACCAGATATTGAAGTCCTTGATCCAACAAAAAAAATAGATTTTTGATACATACAAAAAAAGTTACGCGTTATACGGTTGCGCTATATCTGAATTGTAATTGGATTGACTTCGAAACTTGATTAAAGAAAAAATGTTCAATAAAAAACTATCTAACGAAGTGGAAGCACTTGATATCAGAGTTACAAATCTAAATTCAAAATAATTAGAATTTTATCCTTCATGGCAAAAAATTTATGCATTATATGGTGAATGTCACTTTTTAAAAATGTTGTTTTCTAAAAAAACCAGTTTTGATGGAAGATGGAAAAATAAGTGCAATCTAATTCCAAAAAAATTGAAAAAAATATATTTAGAATCTACAGACAAAATGTCACAAAACTCTAGTTTTCATCATCTTCAAATTCCTCACGGCTTAGCCACTATAGGTGACCAAAAGTGAAGATTTAGTTAAAAATAATAATTTTAGTGTCTATTTTGGCCAAAAATTGTAAACCACTATTGTGGGATCACCCAGGTAGTTGTAACAAATGAAAAGAAACTCGAGAAAATGAGTGATGAATATTGGGAGAAGATTGATAAAAAGTGCAAAGCACTATCAGGTTGTGTCTTTATGATTCTGTTTTCCTAAATGTGTCATCAGAAAATATTGCATACACTTTGTGGAACTAGATAGGTGAAATCTATCAAGCAAAAAGTATGGTAAACAAACTCTACTTGAAACAGAAATTATTTTCTCTTAAGATGAGGGAAGGTGAATCTATAGTCAAGCATTTAAATTCTTTTAATTTGGTTTTGAGTCAGTTAGCCTCTATTGATGTCAAAGTAGAAGAAGAAGATAAGTGTATTATTCTTCTCTGTTCTTTACCTGAATCTTGAGATAATTTTGTACTTGTTATCACTACTAACATAGAAGATCCAAAGATGGATGCTCTTGTAGAAACTTTATTGTCATAAGAAATGAGGAAAAAGGAAATGGATAGTACAAGTGATGCTCTCAATGTAAGGGGAAGGCCTAAAGAAAGAGGGTCTAAAGAAAATAAGAATGGGCCTAAGGACAAGTCTAAGGGCAGACCTAAAACTCCTAGAAAGAAGAACAGAGTGAAGTGTTGGAACTATGGGAAAAGAGGACATGTGAAGAAGGAATGCAAAAATCCAAAGAAACAAGTTGATTCCTCCACAAATAAATCCTCGAACTTAGGTGATGAAGCTTTGATTTCTTGTCTTCAGGTTATGACTAATGAAAATTGGTTAATTGATTCAGGATGCTCATTTCATATGACTCCTCACAAGGAGTGGTTTACCACATATGAGAAATATGATGGAGGTGAAATCTACCTCGGTGATAACACTTCATACCCAATTATCGGAAGGGGTAAGCTTAAGTTGTGTTTTAGTGATGGGAGGATTAAAACCCTTCCCGGTGTTTTGCATGTTCCTAGAGTACCTAGAAATCTAATTTTAGTTTTGAAGTTGAATGATCTCGAATAAGAGTAACTTTTGATCAACATGGTTACAGATTGGTAAGAGGAAATTTGGTGATAGCGAGAGGAACAAGGAAAGGAACCTTGTTTAAGATGGAAGTCACTACTTTTGTAAACTCTACATATGTAATTGAAAAGTCTAAAAACACTTGTATGTTGTGGCACCACAGATTGGGTCACATAAGGGAGACTGTTTTAAAGTCTATTTTGAATAAAAATTTGTTAGATGGTTTATCCTATTCTGATGAGAGTTTTGATTTATGTGAACATTGTGTGTTTGGTAAACAAAACATAAAATCATTTCCTTCTGGTAGTACAAAATTTAAAGTTAAACTGGAATTAATTCATACGGATGTGTTTGGCCTTGTGGATGTTGAATCAATTGGGAAATCTAGATATTTTGTTTCCTTTATTGATGATGTTACAAGATTTACCTGGTTATATTTTATGCGACATAAATCTGAATTTTTCACTAAGTTTAAAGAATTTAAAGCCTTAGTCGAAAAGCAATCAAATTATAAAATTAAGGTATTAAGGTCTGATAATGGAGGGGAATACTGTTCTAGGGAATTTGATGAATTTTGTAAGCATGTAGGAATTGTTAGATAGAAAACTACTTCGTATACTCCTCAACAAAATGGTGAGGCAGAAAGGATGAATCGAACGATCATGGAAAGAGCTAGAAGCATGCTAAGTGGTTCATAGCTTGATAGATGCTTTTGGGCAGAAGTTGTTAGCTTGTTACTTGATTAATACATTTCCTTGTAAATTTAGTACCCCTTCGTTTTTCTTATGTTTCCAGACAGTATGTTTTTTTCCTTTGATAGATCTTGTTACTATGTTGTTATATTTGATCACTTAGTGGAGTGATGATGGATTTATTTTATGATGAGATGATACACTATCTGGATGCTTATTGTTTTATGTTATGCTTTTGATTAGCATAATTGTTATGTGAGTTAATATTGAATATGCTCATATGTTGATTATTGATGTTTATTTTTTCAGTCTTGATGTGACTGTATTGGTGAAGAAGACGGGATTACATCACTCGCTTGCGAGTGCTTTGTAATTTTGTGATTTCTCTTCACAATGTGATTGATATATATATATATACATATATATATATATATATATATATATATACATATATATATACATATATATATATATATACATATATATATACATATATATATATATATACATATATATATACATGTACAACATATGTTTGATTGCAGGATTGTAGGTACAAGACATCGGCTCCACCTGGCTTCACAGGTCTAAGCGTGTCCATTTTCCCAACGATATTGTTGATTGGGAGATAGTAACGAGGTTTTTCCTAGTCTAGCCACAACCCTAGTCACAATTTGTCATCAATCCATGTTCGGTATGTTTGGTTTTCATGTCCTCATTTGCCTTGTCAATTTTTAATTATTTATGCAAGGTTTATTTTACTGAAATTAATGTTAAATTGATGTTTTTAATGATTTTAGTGCTTATTTAATTAATTTTAAATAATATTGTTAGAAGCTTGAATTTAATTTAATTAATTAAATTTAATTATTTTGTAAAGTAAATTAATCTTTATGATTAAATTTATTTTATAAGGTAATTAGATTAATTAGATTAAATTCATTCTAGTTATTATTATGTGAATTTGAATTTTAAATTATTATATTAGCATAAATTCTTTGTAAATATCAAAAAGGAATATATCTAAAAGTTGGTTAAAAGATATTTTAGAATAGCCATGTGTGTGAGTAAAATTTATTGAAAATTCTTGTTGAGAAATTATTCTTGAAGAGAATATTTGCCATAATTGTGGGAAGTAAGAAGTTACTTCATGGGAAAGGAAAAAGGGATATTGGCTCGGAAATTGTTTTGTGGAAAAAGAGGCTCTCGAGAATATTTTGGGCTCTGTATTTTTGCATCTTTCTGGAAGTGGTGATTTTGGAAAAGGCTTTGGAAATTGAGTTATGAAGGCAAGGCTCTGTTCCAACCTTCATTTCTTCAAGCTTCAGGAAAATAGGTTCATTTATTATTGTTTATTTATTTTGTTGATTTGAAAAGATTGTCTGTACAAAATTCAATTCTATAGAAGCTTTGCTTAAATTTGTAAAAATTGAAAGATTTTCTGTGCAAGAAGATTTTGTATTTTTAGTAGAAGCTTTTAATTGTTCTGAAATTTTGTAAGGCTTCTGTATATAAAGATTTGTCATGATTATTTAGTGCTTCTATAGGAAAATTTTTTAGTGAAATCAGAGAGCCTCTTGAAATTGATATTTTAAACAATGGAAAACCTAGAGGGAAACATTATAAGATTTAGAAATTTTATTGAAAGCTTCTGTAGAAAAATTGTGAAAGCTTTAGTTCCTTTGTAAGGAATTGAATTTAAACAATAGAAAGTTCAAAAGAAAACAATAGAGGAATTAGAAAATCTCGATTGAATATGGATTTCTTTGTAAATTTGAAGAAATTGAGATCCTTTGTTAAAATTTGTGGAAAATTACAATTCTCTATTTTTTATTTGTAAATCTTCTTCTATAGGAAAAACTTTTGTTTAAATTTTCTCTTCTTGAGCATTCACTCTGAGTTATTTGTTTATTTATATTTATATATATATATGAGAATATATACATATACATATTTATATAAAATATACTTATGAAACTATGAAATTTTTTGTAAAATGTTTTTATTGGAAGTTACAGAAAAATCGTCGTACGACAGATTTGGTGAAACTCAAAGATTTAAATATATATATATATATATAAAGTTTTTGGAGAGCTAGGGGAGCTACCCCCATAGTCGCCCCCCATAGGGACGCATTGTTGTGGAGGCAGCACCCAATGCTACCTTCCACAACAGCGACCCCATATGGGGTTCAGCTACAAGGCAGCCCACTGTAGCCTGTTTATGGCTGTGCCATAACATACAATATGAATTTATTTTATATAATGTTTATTTTATTATATATATATATATATATTATATATATTGTTTTGTATATATATGTTTATTTAAATATATTTTTATATTTTGATATATGTTGGAAATTATATTTAATTTTAATATATTTAAAATTGTATATATATTTAATATATATACATTTTAAAAGTATGTTTTTAATAAAAGCATGCAAATGCATGGACTGGTTAATTTTAAAATAAAATGACTTAAGAGAGAAAGTTGATTTATATTTAAATAGATATTGTGTTATTAAGATGTTTAATGCACAAGTAGAGGATTTTATAATGCAATGATTATAATAGAGAAATTTATTTTATTATTATGCATAATTGTGGAATTGGAGTTAAATAAATAGTTTTATTTTATTTCCTTATTATTGCAAATGGAATTATATTTACTTGAATAATTGCAAGTGATGCGTTATTGAATTAATTGGATTTAAGAAATCCTAATGATAGATTTATTTATTGTATGAATTTTCTTATTAAATTGTAAATTATTTCAATTCACATTAGTTGGGAAAATTGGGATAGATGTGATTTTATAAGTCTTCCAGATAGTGTTACATTACGAGGGGGTTGTTATGTGTTTGGTTTAGCCCTTTGATTTACCTTGGGTAGTGCACGTGGATGTTGGTCAGTTTGAACACCCGGTTACTACGAACAAGATGTGTGAATCAGTTTGTACACCCGGTTACTATGAATGGGATGTGTGAATTAGTTTGTACACCTGGTTACTACGAATGGGATGTGTGGTCTTTTGCTTAAAGGTTGATTTTTGTTATCGGTTTATGTGCACGTTGTCTACCCATGGTTTTTGGATTAGAACCTAGTGTTGTCAATAGGAGAGTGGCTCTTTGTGGGGGTCTGACACATGAAGGGGTGCCATGGTAACTCACTAGGGTTTAATCAAGTGATAACTTAAAAGAATTAATGGGGAACTCTCACATTAATAAATATAATGAATTTGACTCTCTCTCATGGTTCATGTGCTTGTTTAGGCTTGAGGTGAGATGAGAAGCATAGTTTGTATGGGGGTTCAGTAGCTGGTAGAGGTAGCTAGGGTAACCTAGGAGGGGGGTCCGGTAGCCTACGAAGGTTACGCTAGGGTAACCCATAGAAAATTATGTGTGACACTCTTCCTATGACAACAGTCAATGTGTACTGTACAGTGGATGTACTTGATCATTATATTCTGGAAGCAATGTAACTATAGTGTTGTGTATTGTACTTGTATAGATTAGTCTTGAGTTTTCCTATGTTTAGAGGTAGTAGGTTATGCCTAGGAAACCTTTTTACTATCTCCTAGCATGGGGGGTGGGCCTACGGGTACCACTTGGTTGGGTGGAACGTATACCTTACACCGTTGGGTCCCCAATTCTTATTCATGACGACAGGTACTTCCTGATTGGAGAGCTCGAGAGTACTAGTGGATATGTACTTTCTCTTATGTCCTATTTGTATCAGTTGGATACCTTGTTTATGCATCACTCCTTAATTGTATTCGAGGAGAATTCTTGTAACTTATAATTGTAACACTTTTGTATGATAGATACCTCATTTGGAAATGAGTATTGTAATTGTTATATTGAATGCAATGTAATAATGAATCATTATTGTACTATATATCTTATGTGATGTGTTTTAACGTTATTGAATGTATAATCTTAAATTTATGAGTTTAATTTATATGCTATGGTTATATAACTTTGGTAACTTTGTGGAATTCGAATGTAATACCTTGTTGCGTATCTTAGAGATTGTATGCACTAGTATTGTTCATATCACATGATAATATTACATTTAAAAAAAAAAAGTTACTACACTTATGTTGTGTTTGCAACATTCTTTAAGGTTACGTGGCAGGATATTACAGTAAAACTCTTGAAACAACACCTTATGAGATGTGGACAGGCAAGAAACCTTTTGTTTCGCATTTAAGGGTATTTGGTTGTGAGGCTTATGTTCGTGTGCCTAAAGAAAAATGAACTAAGCTAGATCCTAAAGCTGAAAAGTGCATTTTTATTGGATATGGTGATAATGTTAAAGGTTATAAGCTATGGAACCCTCTAACCAAGAAAAGTATCTATTCTAGAGATGTGATTTTCAAGGAGCTTAGCATTATTTTTTTACCTAAACAACCAAAGGAAAAGGATAAGGGAAAGAGTGTGCATTTTGAAATTAAGTAAGAAGATGCACCTTGAGAAGAACAAAGAGATGGATTCGATGAGGAGGAAGAAGATGAGGAATCAGATGATGTTACTAATCAAACTAAAGAAAATCAGGAAGAGGTTGAGCAAGGTCAAGAACAACAAGAGCCTCATACTCCTATTCTTAAAAGATCCTCAAGACAATAGAATCCAGTCGATAGGTATAGCACACCTTATTTCCATTGTATATTTTCTTTATTAAGTGTTGGCGATGAACCTAGATCTTACAAGGAGGCTCTATCTTCAAAGGAAAATGAGTCTTGGCTGCAGGCTATGCAAGAGGAGATGATGGCATTGGAAAACTGTAACACTTGGGATCTTGTTGATTTTCCCAAAGGAAGAAAGCCCATCGGATGTAAATGGGTATTTAAAAATAAATTTGGAGCAGATGGTCACTTGGAAAGGTATAAGGCCAGATTAGTGGCTAAGGGCTACTCCCAGAGAGAGGGAGTTGATTTTGGTGAAATTTTATCTTCTATCGCTAAATTAACTACTATTAAATTCTTGTTATCTATTGTTGTTTCTTTTGATTTTGAGATAGATCAAATGAATCATGTTAAAACTACTTTTTTTGCATGGGGATCTTGAGGGGGAGATTTATATGCGACATCCTAACGGTTTTGTTGTGAAGGGAAAAGAAAAATTGGTTTGCAGGTTAAAAAGATCTTTGTATGGTTTAAAACAATCACCCAAAATGTGGTATCAAAAGTTTGATGCTTTTGCATTGAATTTGGGATTGGTTAGGAGTGAAGAGGATCATTATGTATATATTAAGGTTATTGATGATCATATTCTAATTATTATCTTGTGTGTTGATGACATGTTGTTTATTGGTAATAGCAAGGTAATGATTGGTGAACTCAAGAAACAAATTTCTAGTGCTTTTGATATGAAGGACCTGGGGGCTGCTAAATACATTCTTGGAATGGAGATCAGAAAATATCATGGTAACAAAAAGATTTGGTTGAGTTAGAGTAATTATGTTGATATCATTTTTCAGAGGTTTAATATGTAAGATTGTAAGCCAGTTAGTATTCCATTTCCAATAGGTACTAAGTTGAGCTTAGATATGTGTCCTAATTATGATGATGATATTGAGGATATGTCTAAGGTTCCTTATGCTAGTGTCATTGGTAGTTTGATGTATGCAATGGTTTTCACTAGACCAGATATAGCCCAAGTAGTGGGAGTTCTAAGCAGTTTTATGTCTAACCCTGGTAAAGAGCATTGGAATTTTGTTAAAAGGGTGTTTAGATATTTGTGAGGTACTCATTATTGTTTGGTTTATCATGGTACTAATAATGTGTTAAAGTCATTAGACATACAAGTATTTGTTGATGTAGATTGGGTAGGTGACTTGGATAGTCGAAGGTCCATTAGTGGGTATGTGTTTACTTTGTTTGGAGTAGTGAGTTGGATGAGTAAAAGGAAAGATATAGTTGTTTTATCCACCACTGAAGTAGAGTATATGGTTGCTACTCATGTCTCTAAGGAGGCAATTTGGTTGCAAAGGTTGTGTATAGGTATTGGTTTTGATTGCAATATTGTTCAGGTTAACTATGATAGTCAAAGTGCAATTAATTTGGCTAAGAATCTGATGTATCATGTTCGAACTAAACATGTTGATATTTAGTATCATTTTGTTCATGAGTTGATTGGTAATGGTTAGATTGAGCTAAAGAAGATTGACACACAGGAGAATGTTGCAAATGTTCTTACCAAACCTATGAGCACAAAGAAATTTACTTGGTGCAGGAAGGCCATGGGCCTTACTACTTGTACCTAGTTGATTCCATGATGGTGTGATTCCCCTAGCTCTTGCAAGGTATTCAACATGTGGGAGAATGTTGGGAATTAAGGTATCTCAACCTTGGCAATTCCTAAGTTGTTTATTTATTATTACTTTATTTTTTCCCATGGATAAATATCATTTATGTTATTAAATATTTGTGCTCCATCAAAAGGGGCGTGAGATTTTGAGTTGGCACTTTTTCCACATGTTGGTGCCTTGAAAAATAAGTTATTAGTTGTCAAAAGATGCCCACATAACGATATAACATGGAAATCCTAATTTTAAGGATGTTATGACAGATTCTATGACAACTGTAAAGGTTAAAAGTGGGGGATATCATTTTGGACGTGAGAATCATCTATGACACGTATAAGAGAATCTTTGCATAGTTATTGATGGTTTATGATGCATGTAAGAGCATCTCCTATTTTATAGGGATTCTTATGACATCTTGTAAGAATGTGTAATGTCATGTAAGAGACCATGTTTAGTATGTAAGGGGTCGAATGGATTTTTACCATGGTTTTCCCAAACCTTGTTTTGACCCATGGTAATGTTTTATGCTGGTATTTTGAGCCCCCATGAGTCTATATATTGAGGGGTTGAGTTGGAGACACTATGAGATGTTTTACAGGTACACAGATGTTGTCAGATTGAAGAGGAGTTAGAGTGGATGTATTGTTAACATAATTGTTGTTAATAGAATCTATTCATCTCTTCTTTGGTGGAGTTTTTTCCCGAAAGGGTTTCTCCATGTTAAACACTGTGTTATGTGTTCAACTTTTCATTCTTGTATTTCTTTGTTATCATTGATCTAAATATCCATATGGTTTACACTACATAATTTTGTATACAATAATTTGTTAAAGCTTCCATTATTGATATTCCTTTACCATTTTTATAACATAACTCTAGTATACACTAGGTGAGTCCCCAAGATAAAGATGAGAAACACACACTAGGTCTACAAGGTGTGTACTCACAAAAAGGTGGAAAATGGGAAAGTCATGTCAACTCTACAGGATCCCATACATCAACCATACCAAAAGTTATACTCCCTGATAACTTTGATAAGGTGCCACAAAATCAACATGCTTCACAAGGATAACAAGTTGCATTATGCTTGACACTCATGGAATATAGAAAGATTTAAATGTAATAAAGTTGAAACGATAAACAAAGGGGTTTTTTCTTAATATATGAGAGGTCTCACCTTAGTGAACATCGCATTTGACATCACCACCAAGAGAGGAATATTTGAGTAACAAAAGATTCATGTCTTAGGGAATACTAATCATAGCCTTACCACCAAGAGGAATTTCATATGCCAAGAAGGGTCACACTCTTGTAGAATATCAAGCATAATATCACCACAAAGAAGACACTTCACATAGATCAAGAAATCCACACTTTGAATAAAAAGATCACACTTCCTAGGAGATGTATCCTATCAGCACTAAGAAGGGAACATACAAATAATGAGTGGGGGACAATATTCCCCCCACTTAAAATGTCAACATACATGCTATGTTGGTAAATTTTAAGTAGAAAGAGGGAAGAGGGGATCCTTGAAAATAATGCACATCTCCCAAAACTAGATATCATTGTCCCCCAAGCATAGGGACAAGGACAACCACCAAGGACTATCATGTTGCTTCCATTAAAAATATGGTTGTACTTAAGATTGTACCACCATGAATGGAAATGAGAAAAACACATAAAGCTACCAATGCCACATAGTGATGAGCAACATGATAGGATGAAAATCATTATTGATAAGAGATATTAGGTGTATCAACACAAGGAAGAGCACCACAATCCTTAAGATGTTGAATTTTGTTACTCAAGGCCTTACATTCATTGGTTTAATGACCATGTACTCAATGATACGTACAAAATGAGCTTTTGTTGTAAAATTTATTTCATGTTCTTGGAGGGAGAGCTATTAAGCAAGCTTGGAGAAGCCTCGACAAGGTACTCTCTTGATCAATAGTAGAATATATTCCTTTCTTTTGTGATAGAGATACTTCTTGCTTACTGTAATGCCCTGCTACGCAACCCTAGAGGAAGCTGCAATACACTACATAACTGCACCAATTTTTTTTGAATAAGTACAAATAACATGTAAGAAGAATACACATTGCCAACAACCTCTACGGCCACGAGACAAAGATTAATTTAGAACCCAAACAACAACAAACATTAATACTTAAGGAAATGAGACAACATACATTCCATTCATAACTATACAATTTACATCCAAGAGTATGAAATACCCCTTGATTACAATAACATGATTTACAATAAGATTACAATACTCATTCCCCGAATGAGGCAAGTCCAACAAAATGATTACATATTACAAATTCCACCTCGATATCAACTGAGGGGTAATAAAATACAATAAGAACTGAGAGAACAAGGTGTGAGAAGAAACTGATTCCCACGAGCTCTCCAACTGGAAAACATGACCACATGAACAAGAAGAAGCACCAACAGATTAAGATGCACGCCACCCGACCACGTGGAATCCAAAAGGTTCCACTCCCTCCGTGCTCGGAGATAGTAACAAGGATTTCCTAGATAAGACCATCTACCACTAGACACAGGCTAACACAAAAACTGAACTGCAAACAAGAATATATACCACATCACTTAATATCAGGGTTACAATGCTTCCAGAGTACAAAATTGAGTAGAATCACTATACCAAATAAACCAATGGTACAACACCATAACGACTGCTATCATAGGAGGAGTGTCATCGCAAAGGCTGCATGGGATCTCCTGGCAAGTCTTCCTAGGTCCCGGCCCCCCTCTAGGGATATCCTGGAAACCTCAACCGACTCCCGGCCCCACATGCACACCAGAGCGGAATCGATTATCTCTCATAAAGACGAGATAACGATCTTGCCATTCCAGGCCTTCCCGACTCATCTCAAGTCTCGTACAAGCCCTTGAGCCAATGAGCGAGGCTAAATTATCTTATTAATGTTCAAGCTACTCTATCCCTAGTATAAGTTATTTTAATTTTTACTTAGTTAACTGACTCTCACATGAGTTATCCTGGAACCACTTTGGGCCCGGCACTCATTGAAAGCCACTCCCCTATCGACAACACATAACTCAACCACATGCCAAGGGTAGACAATGCACTAACACTGATCACAAATAACCAAACTCCTCAACAGGTAACACATCACTACAGATGTACAAAACTGAACCCAAAGTGTGCACTACCCAAGGATAACACAAGGTTGACTAACATAATGATGACCCACATACCGAACTAAAAACATGACCCAACCTTTAATCACAAGGTCACACCACCTGTACGAAGAACTAGGTTTCCACTGATACAAGTCTCATGCTCTACCCAAGAAAGACAATAACCAATCACAAGGGCAACAATCAACATCTCAATAATCCAACTGGAAGACTTTCATGATCAACACGAAATGACTTAAAGTCAACAATCATATAATCACCCGCTCTTTACAAGTCTAAAGATGTAATTTTGACAAACAAACTTTCTCATAACAAGGAAACCAAAGTACATAACAAGGGTTGACTCACGTACAACCACCCATACCAAAAAAAAGAACCCATATCTGGAAGACTCTCAAAACATTCACTCTCATTCCACAACATTGAAGGCGAACAATTAAACACTGAAATGTTTCAGACAAATAAGTAAACTAATGTTCGTATTTGGGTGATCCCATAATAGTGGTTTACAATTTTTGGCCAAACTGGACACTGAAATTATTATTTTTAACTAAATCTTCACATTCAGGAACCTATAGCGGCTAAACTGTGAGGAATTTGAAGATGGTGCAAACTAGAGTCTCATCAAATTTTGTCTATAGATTCTAAAAATATTTTTTTCAAATTTTTTGTAATCAAATTGCACTTCTTTTTCCATCTCCCACGAAAATAGATTTTTTTTCAAAAAACAACATTTTAAAACAGTGACACACACCGTATAACGCATAACTTTTTTTCCATGAAGGATAAAATTCTAATTCTTTCAAATTTAGATTTGGAACTCTGATATCTAGTGCTTCCACTTGGTTAGATAGTTTTTTATTGAATTATTTTTCTTTAATCAAGTTTCAAAGTCAACTAATTACAATTCAGACACAACGCTTTATATAGCGTAACTTTTGTATATGTCAAAATTTAATTTAATTTTTTTGTTGGATCAAGGACTTCAATATCTGGTGCACTCATATTTTTCAATTTTTTTTTTTGATAATCTTCTATTTTTCCACATGTGAAGAAACAAAGAAATTCATTTTTGATGAAAACCTATGTTTAATAAAACTTAAAAACAAATACATAAAAAACCAAAAATATTAAAATATATTCATTGGATAGCTTATTTAGAGGAATACCATAATCATTTGAAATAAATTTTAAATGAATTCATTTGATCCCCAAAATCTAAATCAAAAGTGATTTTTTATCAGCATTTTGATAGGTGTAAAGGGAGACGCATTTATAGGTATGGTTTAAAACTAGTGAAGTTCTATCCAAGGGGGTTTGATCTAAGGTGATTTGATCAAACCCTCTTCAATTGGAATCCTTAAAATGGAACTTTTTAAGGCTTAAATCATTATATTTTCTAAAAATATGTGATTTCAGCTAAAATTCGTTCCTCTCAGGAATTGTAAACCACTATTATGACAGCACCCATTTCCTAAATCCAGTCAAGCACATATTTCATGACTTGCATTTATCCAATATAAACTCATTTCCTTTCACGACGTTGACATATATATATCAACCATTCAATTACTCTAAATTTCATAGTCATATTCTAAATCAAGACATATTAATAAATAACATCATCGAACTGGGATTAAACCAATCAATCACTCTACGTTCCACGATCATATACTGTAAGTAAATCCACTTGATTTGCAAGACATATGGATTAAATAAACTACTCTTATAGCAATAAGTCAACAACTGGACACATATGGTTCATTAAATCATTCGTTACTCCTAAGTTTAACCATTGTGTTCTATAAGTTAAACTTTTAGAAATTAATCATTTAGATCAAATAATTCCGTCTTAATCTTAACTCTGCATTAAATAAATCAACTAGAACGCATCTTTTCTTGAACACAAATATATTCCATTCAATTACACTAAATAGTATATACTTAAATCCTCTTGCTGACATTAGAGAATTTAAACCAATAATACAGTTCTCTACTTGATCAATCTATGATTAATCAAAATCAAATTATAAATAAATCAACATTGACAAATAAAGTCCTTTGATTAAAATAACTCATTCGTTACCCTAAGCTCTTCAATTATGTTCTATAATCAAAATTTAATGATTAAAACTATTTGATTGAACTAAGGTATTCATAATCTCTAAGTTTCGCTATTATAATCAAAATCAAGATATCGTAATAATTTAACATTTAAATTACACCATTTATTCCATATTTCATCATCGAATAAATAAATCAAAGTCAATATTTTATATAAAACGTTTGATTAAATATCAATTTTCGTTTCCTCAAAACCAATGCGGTAATCATATAAGAGTAAATTCTATTTTAGATATGAAATATTATTTAAGACTCCAATATTCCACATTCAAGACATAACTTAAATAAATTCGATTAATTAAAATCAACACCTTAAATCAATTATATTTAAATAGCTCATATCATAAATATAATTATTCTTTAATATTCTATTTTAAACCCACCAATTACAATTCCAATTTATCGCTAAAACTATATATAATAATATTCTCATATTATATAATATAATATTAAATATTAAAATATATTCATAACCAAATATATAATAATATTTTAATATTATATAATATAATAATAAATATTAAAATATATTTAACCTATATATAATAATATTTTAATATTATAATATAATATTAAAATATTATAATATAATATTAAAATATTATAATATAATATTAAAATATTAAAAATATATTTTAAAAAAAAATGAAATTTAAAAAAAAACAAATTCCTCACCATAGGGTGGGGCAGTGTGTTGACCACAGCCAACCCACAGGTGGCGCTGCTGTGTTAACCACAGTCGAACCCACCACAGTGGGCGGCGGCTATGTTTAACACAACCGCTCCCTCCACTGCGGGAAGCCGTGGGGAGGGCGCTAGGCGTGGCTCCCTCTGCCACATCTCCCATGGGGCGCGGCGGGGGTGAGCCCCTAGCAACCCCTCACAAAAAAATAAAATAAATTTTATTTTTATTTTTAAATTTATTCCATTTCCTTCCAAAACGAAATCATAAACAAAAAAAATTAAAACCCTCTTCTGGTAAAAAAAACCAGAACGAATTTCACAACAAAATCTAATGAGGATTTTTATTATTGAAATTCCAAACCCCAGTTTGAAGATTTTCACACAATTTAACTAAAATTTTCACTATTTATTTGCTCAATCTTGCAACTAGTTTTTTCTTTTGATGGGTATTTTCATTGCAACAAAAAGGATTGAATCTTTTAAAAGGAAACATGAACAGATTCTAAGTTATTACTAATTGAAACCAAAACAAGAAGGAAAAAAAAAAAAGAAAAAAACCTTTTGTTTTCTCCAAATGCTTGAAGTTTTGTTAATGGAGATCTTGCCCTTGCTTTTGAATTCAGCTTCTCCAAATTTTAATCTTCCCTTCACCAATTCTTTTCCCCAAACCAATCCAATTTTTGCTCTCCAATTTGAATTCTCCATTTTTCCAATTTTTTTTTTAAAATGAAATCCTAATTTCCTTATGCAAGCTCCTCCCCCAAATTCCCATTCAAACTCAAATTCAAATTTAGATCAAATTAAATTTCAAGTTCAAATTAAATTCAAATTCAATTTGCAACTCAAATTCAAATTAAATTGTAACTCAAATTCAAATTCAAATTTAAATACAAATTCCAATTTCAAATTCACAAATATCTTTTACCAAAAAAGTCAACTATTTCCAAAAATATCTTTTCTACCCCAAAGACATTGCATTGAAAATATTTGGAATTTTAAATAACTTAAACAATTTTCAATTTCCAAAATGCATTTTGTAAAAATATCATTTTAAATAAAATTCATTTTCAACCAAAAGTTAATTAAATTTCTTTAACCAAATGAATTTAACAATTCACAAATAAAATTATTTTCAACTTTTATTTCTAAAAGTAAAATGTAAAGCATAATTATAATTTTTGATTTAATCCAAAAATCTAAAGATGCCAACCCAACCAAATTGATTTAATTTAACCCTATTAATTTAATTAGTCAATAAAATAAATCTAATTCACAATCAGATTATTTTATTAATTAAATTAAATTAATTAATTAATCACTAATTTTCCAACATTTCAATAAGACGAAATAATCATCATTTATAATTTTCAAAAGCCATTTAATCACTTTTATCTTGCAATTAAACACATTTAATCATTAATTAAACTATGCAAGTCATTTAATAAACTTTAAACTTGAAATTAAATAAACACTCAAGGGGAAACTGACCAAGTTAAAACTACTGACCCCGACGACAACCCGACAACACGCTATGACTAGGGTAACGACTTGATTCGGAAAACCTAGCTACTATCTCCCAATCAATTCCGTTGGTGAATGGACATGCTCACACCTGTGAAACCAAGTGGAGTCGATATCTTGTACCTGCAAACCTGCAACAAAGAACATGTCGAACGTGCAACATATATATGTATGTTATGATCAAACACGCCGTGAAGAGGAAATCTCAGAATTGTAGGGCGCTCGCAAGCGAGTGATACAATCCGTCCCCTTCACCAATACACAATTACTAACTGACAATTCTAACATCAATGATATGATCACAAGCATAAAACATCATTTAATCAGATATATTCTAAGTTACTCCAAATCATGTCATAAGGATAACATCGGAATAAAAGAATATCACATCAACATATAACTTCCACATCATAAGCATACTCAGACATACAAAGAACCTTGCCGATCCAAATATCCAAAACGGAGGGGTGTTACACTTACTACAAGGTGTCATACATACACAAGACTCTCTAGGTTTAGATTGTGAGATTTTGTACTCTCCCTTAAAGGAGGGTGTAAAATCTAATGAACCCCAATCATCACTAAGACGTGTTTAAAGATGAAGCAATATTTGTCCTTGGAGTGTTTTGCATGATGACATTGATATTGAGCGAAGGTTTCTTTGATTCTTTCATTTTTTTTGAAGGACAATAACCAAGACCTCTCATTTGTTCTTGTGGGGTAGGCTCTATAGGGATATGGATACCTTGTTCTTTAACACCACACCCTTTTCCATTATAGCCAAGTTATTTCAAAATCTCATAACCTCTTCCATAAAAAAATTTCATTTCTTTTGGAGAATGTGGTTTTCATTATCACACTCATCATATATGGGTGTATAATTAGTGCTTTCCTCTTCTTTGCTAAAATTTGTGGACTCATGTGGTTTTGATGACTTGGATTGTGTTGATATTATGTCAACTTCTTTCTCTTTTCCTGATTTGTGTGTAATCTTATATTCCCCCATGAATGTAGGTGTAAAATCCAATGAACCCCAATCATCGTCCAATAGTTTCGTGATTGATGACAAACAATTTTCTTTTTCTTCTTCTTGAACTGGTTCTACTTTTGTAGTTGGTTTTAATGTTGTAAGAGGATTTTTCATTCTTGGTTCAGTTTGTAAACAAATCTCAGGTTGATCAAATTTTACCGTGTAGACCTTGTTGTTGTAAGTGTATTTAGTAAATGATGTAACGTTGAAGGAATTACATTCATTGCATGAATGCATAGTCTACCCAAGAGAAGCTTATATGAAAGATCATTATGCATGACATGAATAGGGGTATGTATTTAGTAACCCTATCAACTTGAATAGGTAATGTTATCACACCAAGCAGTTGTTTTCCCATATTTTCAAAACCACAAATAAATAACCTATATGGTTGAATCTTAGCCTTGTCCACTCCTATCTTATCCAAAATATTTACAAGTTACAAACATTGAGATTCGAACCACTATCAATGAGAGTATGTTTTATGCCGAACCTATTAATGACAACCACTATCATCAAAGCCTCATTTTGTCTTTACACTTCTAAAGGAGGTAATTCACTTTGATGAAAGACAATGTTCAAATTAGGTGAATTCATATTCTCAATCAAATCTGCCACATCATTTGGTTGTGCACTAGGAGGGATGATAACTTGTTGCAAAGCATTTTGAAGCATGCCATGGTAAAGGGGTGACACTTGAATCAAATCCCAAAGGGAGATCTTATTAGGAGTGTTATGAAGTTGTTCCACAAGATCATACTCATTTCCACTATGCAAAGGAAAATGAGGAGCACTAGGAAAAATGGGTTGATGGAGTGGTAATGAAGTAGGTATGGTTTGTGGTTGCCTCTTGTTCCTTGTGTCATATTTATGAGCAATGGTATGATAACTTGGTTGTTGCGAAACATTGTTACTAGTGAGTTTCCTTGCAAAATTTAAGATATGTCTTGGAGGTTTTGGTTGGTTTTGAGGTGGTCCTATGATAAGAAGTGGCTTAGGAGATGACTTGGGAAGTCCAATAATTAGAGGACTCTTTGAAGGTTCAAAAGGAGTGTTTGGAGGTCCTATAATAAAGGGAGATCTAATGGACACTTGTGTGTTCATAACCTCAACGTATGTGACTTCTTGTTGATGATTTTCTAACGAGGTGGGATCAATAGTGACCTTAGCATCTTCAGCTAAGCAAGCCATCTTAGTATCAAGGATATTATCCTCTTCCACCATAATATCTTCCCTAGTAGGAGAGATTTTAGGAGAGAGGTAAACAATATTCTTATGACATTCAACAGTTGGATCTTCTAACACCAAGAAACCTTTGTTGCAAGCAAGAGAGATATCGGGAGGACAATTATGATTGTCATGATTGTCAACAATTGCATTCACTTTCACTAAAACATTCTCACAAGTGGGAGATGAATAGAGACTAGGAAAAGTGATGTTAAGGAATGTGTCAATGATCTCATCCTCATGTGCCATAATATCCTTCAAAGTGTGAGAAGTAGGGGGGAGGGACAAACAAGATTCTCATGACGTTCAAAAATTGGATCTTCTATTATCAAAATACCTTCGTCACAAGTAGGAGAAGTATTGGGAGAAGAAAAACTATGATTATCTATGATTGCATCCTCTTGTATCAAATCATCCTCACAAATGGGAGAGATATTAGGGATTGAGTTAAGGATAGGAAAGGTGATATTAATGAATGTGTCAATGATTTTGTTCTCTTGCACTAAGGTATTCTCATAACTAGGAAAGATATTGGGAGGATGACTAACATGTTTTTTAATGACCTCGTTTCTTTTTCCTAGATTGTACTCATAAGCAAGGATATTGTACTTATGCAAGCCATGCTTAACCATATCAAAACCACATCTTTGAAAAGGAAACATGCTAACATCTAGAGTTTTGAGTTTGTGCAATAATGAAAACTAATCTATCCAACTTATGCAATGCTTCAAAAATGTAAACAATTGTCCTACAGATCTGATGATTTTCAATACTGAAATGCAATTTTTTTTTCCAAATTTGCAACAAATCAAGCAAAATGACACTTTTCTTGCACATGCAATAACATTTTTTTAGAATTTCAAAACAGACTTATGCAAGCTAGAACAGGCTGATAATGTAGAGACAAAAGACTGTGCAAAAGCTATCTGAGACACCTGTACAAGGACAAGTTCTCCCTAGGGCAAATGGGTCCTTGGGCAAGGTTTTGGAAACTGAAAATTTGAAGTTTTATGTTGTTTTTTGATGCTTATTTTCCCAGTTGAAAATAGGTTAAACAACAACAGTATTTCCAAAAATTGAGATGAAATGAAAATACAATTTTATGACAATGTATGAAAAAATGAACTTTTTTTAATGCAATTTTTGATGTAATTCTAATCTAAATATGACTAAAACAAACCCTAATGCAACCTATGATCACAATATGGAATGCAATGTTTTTGAATTTTATGAAGTTTTAGAATGAAAAGATGAAACCCTAACTAATAAATGCAAACTAATGCAATGCAAATCTAGACCTAAGGCTTGAAGGACTTCCAATTTCAAAAAGTTTATAGTGTAAGAATGTTAGGTTCACCAAAATGAAATGTAGAGAAAGGGGGGGAATGAACTCAACCAATGTGGAATGTTGCAATGGTCTAGGATTCAAACACCCCTATCCCTAATTTCATTAGAAAGAGAGAAGATCACAAAAGGATAGGATTGCCTTTCAACCTTAAGGTGAGTCAACCCTATTTTGGATCTTGGGATCTTTGCTTTCTTATGACAGAAAAGATAGATTTGCAATGCTTTGTAATTATTTAAAGTGCATAAACTAAGTGAGTTGTATGACCTAACACTTGAAATGCAAATTTCTATGATAGTAGAAACAGAAATGATAGTTTGCAAGCAGATTTGGGAAGTGTAAAGAATGGAAAACCTAATCGAGAAAGTGGGTTTTGAGACTCCTACAAGGACTCATTCGCCCAAGAGTGAATAGGTCCTTGTATAGGGGTTTTCTCAACTTTTGAGGTCCTCTAGTGCAAGATCTGAGCTTCAAATTGATGCAAGTCTTACTGTTGGAAAGTTAGAAATAAATTCTGAATTTGAGTTTTTGTGTCTTGACAGCAAATGCAGCTTTGCAAAATTTCTCCTTCAAGATCCTTTGAATCCTTCTCCACCTGTAAATCTACACATACAAAGAGAGAAGCAATATTTTTTTTCTTTTGTGTGAATGGGGGTTTTCCTTGGTCAAACCCCAGTTTGGTAATTAAACCTTGATAATAAAATAATAAAATAATGCAGGAATTGATGAATGAACAAATATTGTTACAACTCACCAAACCCTTAATGGCCGGCCTTAGAGGACTAAAGTCAAACACATCACTCTAAGGTTTGGATCTGGCATGAATTGGCTTGATTGATTGATTGATTTTATGCTTGAATGATTGATTGATTTTATGCTTGAATGATTGATTGATTTGATTCTTGAATGCTTGATTGAATGCTTGAAACCTACATCACAATGTTAGCTCCAAAACCTAACATGAACACACATGAAATTTGGCATGATGATAGGATCTTGATTATTGTTGTAGATGACTGATAAATCTGCTCTTCAATACTCTTGACAATAATATTTTCTCATGTGAAATTTTCCTTAATGCTAGATCATGCTTAGATTTGAATTGATAAAATAGCTATGTATTTATAGGTGTTTATCTAATTTCAAAAAAATTAGATTCCAAAAGCTGACACTTGAAACTTGAATTTGAATAATTAAAATGCTGCCAAAAACATATTTAAAAATGGGTCTTGGCACTTAAAGGGGACCCATTCGCTGGCCCCTAAGTACAAGACACACATGATCCAAGATGTTTTAATTAATAATGGAAATTGTTTAATATAGGTTCCCTTTTTGGAAAATGAGAATAATAAGGCTTTTGAATGCATAATCTGGTCAATTAGAGGCTTAATTAAGTCCATTTAATTAAGGGGATGCAAACATAGTGTGAAATTGTAAAGGTATACAATTTTCTACACTACATAAAGTAAATAACTAAATGTAAGAAAAATAAAATTAACCAACATGCTAGATAAAGGAAAAGATGTAATGGTAGTATTGGAAGAGGAGGAAGGTTATTCCTCTCAAAGTAAGTTTGAGAATTCAAATGATGATGAGATTTTTCTAGTGGAACATGGGGTTGAAAGTGGGATTAAAATCTTAGGGGAAATTGCTAGTTTGAATATCAACTTAGAAGCCTCTATCATGAAGTGTAACAAAAAAAAGAGGAAGGAAAATAAATTTTGATACATTTTTAGATTATACTTTGGAAGAAATTATTGTTAGATCTCAATAGATGATGTAATGCATTTCTAACTTCTTCATAGTGAAGAGGGAGAGGCCCTCCTCTAGAGATATAATTGACCTTTATTAGAACACAGGGGTCTTGAATGCCCCTAATAGATAGATTTTTGTTAAGAATCAACTCCCTACTCAAACTAGAGGTTATTTTCTTTCAAGAAATAAAAATTATGGAAGTTAAAAATTTCTTTGTTGAATTATTCATGACTAAAATGGAAGGATTTTATGGTGGATACCTTAAGTGCATTTAAAGGACTATGTATTCTTTGGAATCATTTGTCTATGTTCTTGGAGGTTTTAATTAAAAATGGATCCTGAACTTATAAAGTGTTTGCAAGAGGATCTTGCTAGCTTTTGCCTAAATATATATGGTCTAAATAGTATTGTTAGAAAATGTAGAGTGTTGGATGAAGTGCCCCAAAATACTTTCATTTTGGAAATGCAATAGGCTTTCATTGATGGGGACTTCAATGCTCATTAGACTCATCTACCAATCATAGTTATTTGAATAGAGTCATCTAATCAAAGATGGATTTTAAAGCTTTTACTATGAGAAATCACCCTAGTGATATTATTCTAAAAAGAGGGCTCTTTTCCTAGAATAATAGAATAGAATGGTCAAGTTACATTACTTAGAAATTGGATTATTTCCTAGACCCCCTAAAATGGTTGTCCAACGATTGGTTCACACAAGCATCCATTCTTCATTTTTTCCATCTTTGACCATTACCCTATTAGCCTCAAGCTCTATGTGCATTCTCCTCCTCCAAGAATCTCTTTGAATCTAAACACATTTGGCTCAATATCATAGATTGCTTCCCAAGGTAAGGTAGTGGTGAGCTACTTACCCATCTTTGTCAAAATCACTAATGTGTAGGTTCCACCTTAAAGTTAAGCACATTAAGAAATTTATTTTTTCTTAGAACAAAGAGGTGTTTAAAAACATTTTGTAGAGAAAGCTCAAATATTCCAAGACCATGAATAATTTAGCTCTATGATTCAAGCTTTGAGCTTGAGAGAGTCTTTTAGAATAAGTTTTAATTTGTCATCATGAGCTAATTTTTCTTAAAGAAAAAAAATGAAGAAATCTAGAGACAAATGGGTCCAAGTAGGTGATAAGAGCTTAATGTATTTTCAAGTGATAACTTTGTGGCTCAACATCAAGCCAACAAGATCTCTTCTATTTAATCTTTAATGGGCTCTCTCTTAACTATATTTATTGAATGGTGGTCAAATTTATTCACTACTTTCAAGCCATGTTTGAAGCTCTATTAGATATTAACATTGTAGTGCAAACTCCTTTACTAGATTGTCTTCCAAGTATTAGTTTAGTTGAATACTATCAAACTTTGTTGGCCTCTTTTTTGAAGCATGAGATTAAAAGAATGCTTTTCAAGCTTAAAAGTGATGAAACCCCTAGTTTGGATGGTTTCTCAATTGCTCTATTTCAAGTATGTTGGCATGTAGTGGGAAATGATAGTGGAAATTGTTATTGACTCTAGTTTTTGGGAAAGTAATTAAAACTTTCAAAAGAACATTTCTTGCTTTGATTCGTAAGAAAGAGAATCCTTCTTCCTTTAAGGACATTGACTCAATTGTTATTTATAATATTATCAATATGACTATCTCTAAAGTTATTAATGAAAGGTTGAAATTTATAGTTCCCTCTCTCATTCCTCTTAGTTTTTGGCCACCTTAATTCCTTTAGTGGGCCCAACTTTTCTCGTAACCCTTGTAGAGAACCTAAATTGGTTTACGACTCAAGACTTCAAATGCATATTTAATCTTTAAATTTTTCAAGAATATGCTAAGATTTATAGCCCCAACAAGTGGGATACCAAAAATAAATCTGCAAACATTAAAAAAAAAGTTGTCTTAAACCAACTTAACATTCTAAGACTTAAATAAACTAGCACTTGCACCAGAAGGAGGTGTAATGGTTACACTGATAGAAAATTATATTTAAGCTAACATGCTAGAGTAAAATCTGAAATGTACATAAAAGATACATTAGTTTAATTCACCATTTTATAGGTATAGAATAATATATTTTTTGTATACAATTTTCAAACATAGCCTTGAAATGCATACAATATTATCTGCAACATTTGAAAAAAGTTTGTTTTACATATTTATTTATAACTAATTGAAGGAATGATTTGTAACAAGTTAAATTTTGTTTGGAATGCAATCCACAATTTCCTTTGCTTCTATCAAATGAGCCTAGAATGAGCTTCTTGCTTGTTTATTTTTATGATTCCTACACATTGAAACACAGATTTATTAAACTTATATCATAAAGGCATGTTTGGTCTTATGTTAAAGGTAAATAGTGCAGACAATAGAAAATTAGTTTGTGTTAAGCAAAAGAAATAAAGAAAAGAAAATTAAATATTGGTAACATAGAAAATCTCTTGTTGTATTGATAGAGGATTGTCAAGCATACACATGTACATCATGAAGTTGTGTGAATGTATTAGATTAGAAATTGTTTTTGTAAAGCACATATTATTAAGATGGTAAATAGATTGAAAGGTTGTCCACAAAAGATTGCAGTAAAAGTTGCATACATGAACTCATTCTAATGAAAGTAAAAGTAGGCCAAACTCTTCTTGTTTCCTAATAATTGTGTATGGAATATTTTTCATTCTCAAATATCAATTCAAGGAGAATGGTGTTTCTATCTAAAGTACCTGTATTGATTTAACTCTATATATAGTTTTAAAAGTTAAGCCTTGTCTTTGTAGACACCTATGTCATTGATTGTTGAAAAATAGGTAACAAAAATGTATCATGGGAAGGAAATCAATAAAAATGATGACATTGAAAGTATAAAAATAAAGTTGTAATATTGTATTTATGTAAAACAACAATTGTAACAACTATTATAAATACTAAGAGTCCAAAATAGTATTGTATCGTTACATACTATTTACATAGGTCTAAAATACAAGTACACATAGTATTTATCAACTTAGATTTCTTGCAAAAAGTGCAAAAAACAACCAATTTTTCACATGTATGAAATTCATTAATTGTTGCCTCCATTGACTAGACTTCAAAGTCCTACATGGCATGTGCATCCAAACAAGTTGTCTTCACTTGTTGAAGCAACTCAAAGCAACTAAGTGAAATATACTAGGAAAATTTTGAATACTCCTTTTAAGAAATTCATTCCAATTGATACATGTACATGACCCAATTAGTACAATAGGGAACTTATCATAACCAATGGACTAATGCCACTTGAGATGTCAATAATATTTCTAAATTCATTAGAGTTTGTCATAACCTGAATGGAAGACACTCCACAAAATATTAAATAACATAATAGTTTTGCAATAATTTATAAACCATATTTAATTTGTCATTTTTAAAATTTTACTTTAGTAAAAGTCAAAACATAAAATGATGAATAGAAATTGTATATAATTTTTTATCAATTAAAAAATTATGTCAATATAAATCCATATTATCTTAAAGCATGTAAGACTACAAATGTATTTTCAAGCTCATAACAAGTTAAATTTGAAATGACTCTTCAAAATTAGACATACTCAAACTTCAAGTTTCATCTCAAGTTTGTTTTCTAATTTACTTTCTGACAATAAACCCAAACATAAAACTATACATGTAAATTATATTTAATATTTTAATAAATAAATATATGAAATAACACAAATTTTGTCTAAAATTACATAAAATTTTCTTTCCATTAAAACTACAATTTAGAATAAAGAATAAATAAAGATAGATTATAGCTTATAAATTTAACAAAATATGTTCAAAGAATCTTTTCACAACACTTCTTTAAAATGTAATTTTATTTGTAAAGTTATTTGGTATGAACAAAAGGAATATCATTCTAGTAGGACTCTTTTGTTAAAGTTCTAGGAGCTAGAGATAAATTTTGCATCATTATATATGAAGCTCCATTCCACATAAGAGAAGGGGAGAAGATCATTAATATGAATTCATATGCCACCATCGCCACTACAAAGTTCCTACCAATAGAGGATGGTGAAAACCTGTTTCACTCATAGATATGGGTGATTGGGGAAGCTCTACATTTCATCATGGATAGAGGAAGTCCAAAGAACATAATCTATACCAATATAGTGAAAAGGATAAACATAATGAATCAACTTGTTCCTACTTCTAGTCAGCCTTTGATTTACCCTTCTTATAAGGATCAAATTAAAAAATGGGTTATGAAATATAGATGGCAAAAAAGTAAACCTAATCCCTCCATTTTACTATAAGTATTTGTGTCAAGGGCCATAAATGGTGTATTAGTATCTTAGCACTCCTCATCCTTCTTGGCCATATTTAGGACCCAAAATCATTGATTACATGAGTAATTATATTAAATAGGTAATAGATCTCCTAATAGTGGACAAATACACCTTGAATCTCAATCTCTTTCCCAAACTTCTAAAATTAAGTTAGGGAAGGAACACAATTTCTAACATTAAGAATACCCACGAGGAACTTCTCCCCTAGGATTTCATTGTAACTAGAATTTTCTCGTGCACTCTTGACGATGAGGAACTATTGTACTACTATTGATTGTCAAATCATTTGATTCACTCTTTCCGTAAGCTATCAACACAATTTGGATTTCCATCAAGAATTTAATGGTGAGGAATGGAAATTCAATGCTTGAGGAATGAAATTTTCTATCTGTAATTAATGTTTTCACTAAAAAGAAAATTAGTCCATGGACCCTAACCATAGGTATCCATAGAAAAATAAGATGAAACATAGAAGCTCAAAATAGATTAAACTAACAGAAATAAATAGACAGCAAAGCTACACAAACTTAGATTAACCATAATTTTATATAGTCGTCTCTAGATTTGAGCAATGAATGCTGTCTCATAAATGGATTGAAGTCTTGATTTTTTTTCTGCTTCTAGTATTTCTTACCACTTGACAGTTGCAGCACACACGGCACTATGGTGAACAGTTCAGCAAACCCATAAATTATCTCTCTCCATCAAATAAATCCCATAAAAGAGTAGTAATATAAGTAGGCATTACTCTCATTCCATAGAGAAGATGTTTATACCATCAAATATGGGCCTAGAGTAATTATACATTTTGGCTGGGGTGCCACTTAATGCTGCATCCAATACTGTGAAAGTAGAACATAAAATTTTGTTAGGACAAATTATCCGAGTACATCCATGTATTCATCACAATTAACAGTTCAGTTTCATACAAAAGACTAGAATAAGGTTCAAGTGAAATTTTAGTTTTGCATACCTTGGTTTTTGGGCAGCATTGACTGGTTGTCCATTCAAGACACAGTCTATTGCCTCCCTTATGTCACTGTAGATACGATGTATGTTAATTTCTCTATTATGAAGCTACATCCAATAGCAGGCTTTGATAAGAGTGGGTAAGTTGAAATGAAACTCTAATTATACTTGCTCTTTGTAGCATACCTTCCTGTAACAGGTTTGTCATTTCTGGGCCGCGATTCATCAAACCGTCCATGGTAGGCAAGCTCAAATGGTTGGTTTCCATCCTTTTAGTACACATCATAAGGTAATTGAACAAATACATTATACTAGTTTTAGAAATAGCTTAAAGAAGAAACAGTGCATTAAAGGTATTATAACTTATTTATCTTGCACTATACCTTTTTGAAAAGGAAAAATTCAGGAGTACAAACAGCTCCATATGCCCGCGCAATTTCTTGTGTCTGTTAGATTTTATATAAACAAATTACTCAGTTATTGTTGCAATAAATATTTCCAAATGTTTTGAATGTATCTAGAAATATATTACATCCAAGTTTCATATTATAGTAAGGTTCTCTTGTACATTAAAAAAAAAGTGACAACTGGTGCCTATCATAAATTTGATCCTCAATCAATACATGAAGTCAACTGATCAGAATAACATTCTCTAAATTAATCAGCTAAACAGGTAACCAGATATTCTAGGTGATCTACTTCAATTTGTCCACCTGGCAGTTATACCATCAATCGTAATGGCTAGACACTAGAATGCAATCTCCTAAACATTGTCTTACACATACTAATCAACAGGGAACAACAATATTCTTAGGCATCTATATTCCAGCAGCTAGGAGCATTCAAATACTGAATTTTATTGTCTACTATAATTTGATCATCAAAGTGAGCTACATATCCTTTCAGCATTAGCATATGGATGTGGTTGGAACTTGGAAGTGAAACATTTGACATAGCTACCTAATATTAGAGAATCCAAACTTGTTTCTGCTGTTAGAAGTAGAACTCATCCTTGCCCATTTCTTCTTCATGTCAATAACAAAGGAACTTTACAAGTCTATTGAAAAAATATGTTCTGGTATATCTGGATTCAGTATGTAATGGGCTCTCATCAACCACAAGTGCAGTTAACTCTGACTAATGTAACATCTTGTATCTGAATAAAAATAGTCCTTTTGGGCCTTCCATATTGTAAGATTTGCTAATTGGGCAAATGAACCCAAGATCTTGATGCCAAGAGCAACCACAATAGGAAAAGCACAAAGACAACTGAAGATTGCAAAATGCAATATGATCATATTGTATCCTCTATTTTCAAATTTTGGAATAGCTATCATATTGCATTTTGCAATATTTGATTGTCTTTGTGCTTTTGCTATTGTGGTCAATCTTCACACCAAGATCTTGGGTTGATTTACCCCATTGACAAATCTCACATGGTATTGTTGTACCCAAACCAAATTTTTTGCTTCATCAAGGCATTTTGCATGAAATAGTCTAAACCTTGCTAAAATGATGATAAATACAGTTTTTGGGCACTATCAAGCATGGAGTTTTGTTAATGTTTTGTCAGTCAAAGGCAGTATCCATTGATCAAAACCTGAATCAGAGACTCAGAATGAAGCATTTCACGGTGGAGGAGCATTTCACGATAACACTTATACTTATACTTTTAAATGGTCATTTCAATGGCTAAAATCAAGATTTCAATGATGATTTCAGTGGTTAATTTTTGAAGATTTCTCAAGGAAAAGCAAAATTGCGCCCCTGTAGCCCAGGGGCGCCCTTCTTTTTGAAGGCCTAGATTTTGTGGTAAATGCTCATGAATACAATCAATCTCTTCAGAATTAGTTTGTCTATCCGATGAGCTATCCTGCGAGGCTATCCGAGACTCGTAACTCTGGTAACTGGCGACAGAAGTTGAAGATTCTAGAAGCTGCAGATTGCAGAAGCTTGTCTTTTTCCAGCTTTTGCGCCCCTGTAGCTCAAGGGTGCACCTCTTAAAGGGGGGTTAGATCTTGGTATTCCTAATGGTTGATGCATTTGATCTCTTCACGACTAGTCTGCCTGTCCAACGAGCTATCGAATGCAGTCATCCGACTTGCAGAACTCTGACAAACGTAGTCAAAAGTTGAAAGTATGAAGAGAATACACGTCAAAAAGTTGTCAAAAATGCGTTTTCAATGTGCCTATAGCTCAGGGGCGCCCTTCAAAATGACCCTTGAGATGATTGAGTTTGCAGACGAGGTCTTCTTGACATCTGTGCTACTCTAGTCCGGTTTCGCGATGCACCAAGTTGCCTGTTAATCCGACATTCTGAGAGATCGTGGCAGAGATTCTACCAGGCACGTAATTTCACGGGCGGACTGGCATATAAATTTCATTGTATTTCTGTAGGCCAGAGGCGCCTAGCCTTTAGGCCTGTCAGATGAGGTTATGGAGCGTATATTTTAAATAAAAAACGCACCTATATTTTTGAGGTCTTAGAAGCAGTTTCTTGCTTCGTCGCCTCTAGAGTCTTCTCTCGTAGGTCCTTCTGGCTATGCGTCGAGACAGACAATGCTCGTATCAGGTCATCCTAGCTCCAGATATCAGAGGTCAAAGTAGGGCATCTGGTTGAGATTTGCACTTTCGTCAAAATGGTGTTCGTGCCTTTTCAAGCCAGGGGCGCTTTTACTTTTGGGGTCCTTAATGCAGCTTTCAGATGCCTTGCGTATATTCATTGGATGCAGAATACCTCTAGTCATGCAGTGAGCGTATTTTCCTGTCAGTAGGGTTCACCGTTCGTCATTGGCAGCCGTTTGAAGGGTCAGATGGTAGTTTGGGAAAATGGTCGTCTGGTACCTGAAAATCAATTTAATCAAGGGCACCTAATTCTTTGAGGTGTTAAATGATGGATTTTGCAGTGATGACTCCCAGCAGACAATTCTTCCTTGCTCTACAGGCTTCGCGATAAATACACTTGCTCAATCTCAGCATCACCCGGTCACCCGGAAATTAGTGTTGAATATGCCCAGTTGTAACTTTGTAGTCAGCTACAAAGTAGGAAGTTAGCGAAAAATGTCATATCTTGAGCAAATGGACGCCTATGAGGTCAAATGAGGACTTTTCGAGATCGGTGAAGGTTGTCAAATCCGTCCAAGTGCTCAACATGGTTTGTCAACTGAATAAAATAATATTAAATATTTATTTTGCATGCTAAGGCATTAAATGGCGATTTTTCTCAATAATTCATTATTGGTGCCTTTTGATGTTGGAACTCAAATTCGCATGTAAAGGCAAGATGAATATTTTTATTATTACTTTAATCCAGAACTTCAAGTTAGTCACAGTTCAATTGAAGGGGGTCCAATCAGAAGCCTTCTATTTTAGTCGAAGGTTTTTAGTCTTGCAGTCACCTTTGAGGTGCGAATTTATTCTATTAATTCAAGCATGGCGTCATATTTCATTCACACAGCTTGAGAAAATTCGTAATTCTTCAAAGCAAAGGCAAATTTCCTTCAGTGTTGGGCGAATTTCTCATCAACAATCATTGGCGAAGACATCAAAACACTTTCTTTGCAGGTACAAGTCAGATTAATCAGCAGACTTTAGACAAGATGGCGATTTTAGCAGAAGCAGAGCACTAAAAACTTCTTTCTTCTGTCTCAAATTCTTCTATTTCTTGTCTTAAATTCTTTCGCATGTTTGAAGAATGGGCGACTTTTGACAAAACAAATCATCTGGGTTGATTCAAAATAGCTTCCTCGAGAAAACCCATGAGCCAAAATTTTTCAAGAAAATTTACTCCAGAGCATCAGTTCTCGAGTTTCTAATTTTCTCAACTAAAAATTCCTTGCATGGTCGAGTAAAAGTCAAATTTTCGCATTTTTGACATTCTGGGTTGTCTTAGAATCTTTTTCTGGACAAAACCCATATCTCAGATTTTTCGCTGAAATTACCCTTCGATAGGCTATTTTTAGCCTCAGCGGGCTATTTTTAGCTTTCCAGAAAAGTTGTCAGAATATAGCCGTGTTCACAGTCAACAGGCAAGTTTTTCAAAGTGCAGTTCACGCAGACTGAATTCAAGACCAAATCGGTCTTAATTCACGATTTCATCAGAAAAGCTAAGACCAATTTGTATCAAGTGCTTTCAGAGGGTTGACAGGCGTAGTCACTCAAGTTCACATGGTTGCATGCCTCGTATGACCAATCGTCTTCCAAAGCTGGTTTAGAGGGTTGATACCATTGGAATTTTGCTTGTACAGCAAGTTCGTTTGCAGTTTCGTCATGCAACACTCTTTCATTAAGGAGAAGCGTCAGAGACATCAAGCTACAGATGAGATAATGGCCATCGCTTCAGTTACGAAGCCACCAAAGTTACCAGTCAGTGAAATGCTAGTTTGAGTGTGCAAAGATTGCCAAGATTGCTCAAGTTGCTGACATTAAAATGCTGATGCAATTAACAATCTCGTTAAGGGATTCATTGTTCGAGATCACGGCCAGTAGACTTCAGCTCCCACCTCTCAAAATAGATATTACACACAGGAGTTAAACTTGGCGTTATCTTTTCAAGTTAGCTCGCTGTCTTATCTCATGCATATCTATTCTGAGATCAACTTCATTTACTTGGAGTTTTATTTAGGGTTTACGTTAACTGATGGTAGTGTTCCAATTAACTTGCTTTCAATAAGGACGTGCATGCTTGCACAATTGTCCATTTTTAGATTAGATGTTTCGGTTAACTGATGGTAGTTTTCGAGTTATTTAGTATAGTTTCCTTTATTAGGGTTTAGCAATAAATCGTGCATGCATTGCAAGACTGTAGTTGACTCAAGGTGATTTTAGGGTTCCCTACACCTTTTGATGTCTATAAATAAGAGCTTTTGCTCATTTGTACATAACTTTTGCACGAGAGAGAAATATATGTTGTGCCTACCTTGCCGTAATATTGCTCGTTTGTATCCGTTTCATGAGTATTTACTATTGTGATGAATTGTTATGCCACTTGGGTTTCATGCAATTATGATGGTGAATTCTTGCTTTAGTTAGATATAGTGGCTAGTTGATCATAGATTGTATGCGTGTCTCGCCTATGCAATTTATTATCCTAGTTGGCTATCCTTTATGTTATGTGTTCAATAAACTCGTTCAGATTGAGCTGATAGATGTGCCACCTTGCCTTCAAGTTGAGAATCTGTTCTTGGTTATCGTATGATGTGTGTGAATAATAAACTTATTCAGATTGAGCTAATAGTCATGCCACCTTGCCTTCAAGTTGAGAATCTGTACTTAGTTTATCGTATATTGGTGTTTCCAATAAGCCTATTCGCAAGCAGATAGTCGTGCCACCTTGCCTTCACGTAGAGTCTGCACGCTTATCGTCGATAAACATTCCCGCTCCATTTCCTCATGCTCGTTTTGAGGAAACTGGATAGATTTAAAGTAGTTAGCTTAGTTGTAGTTAATGATCTGCGAAACCCCGCAACGTTCTTGGTTTTCTTAACCTTGTGCCTCTTCCAGCTGAGAACAAAAAGATAGGACTTAGATTACTTTTCTTTTCCATGCATTCCAGCACTACGAGGGAGCTTCCCCTCCTAATTTGAAGAGTACTCATTACACAGTGTGCATAGCTGTCCGTACAAACCGGCACTCTAGAGGTGTTAGATTTTACGCCAACAGGTATCAAATCCTTTTTGGTGACTCAAGGCATGCCTCTTTCCATCGAGGATTGAGGGTTCCTTTGTGGCTCTATGTTGCAGGCTTGCTTTCGGTGATTGATGGAGCAGATTGGAGTTTACCATTGTATCTAAAGTGTCCAAAAAAGTTGATTCTGCCTTTTATTGCATCTAAATTGATATTGGAGGCCAAATCTATGCAGGTTTGAAGCAAGGAGATGCTTGCCATATTTTACAAGTCACATAGCTTTTAGTGCATTTTGGGTCAAATTCAACCCTATCATTGAGTCCAAAGCAGCCCAAAACCCTAGGAACACTTGTTAAATTGTCTATTTTCAAGCACACTGCTAAGACCTGCTGCAAAATTTTCCTCATTTCTAGCATCCACATGGATTGCACCCTCTGGCATATTATGTGGGCATCCTTAGTGGAATATTCTACTAGCATCATTGTCTGCACAAGCGGATCATGTCATAATCTTCATTTGTGTGTCATAATCTGCACAAGAGGTGTTGCTAGCTAGTTCTCATTTTGGGAGCTTTGGAGGCTTCATTTGGGTTCACATGGACTCCTTTTCAAGTGCCTATCTTTTGGAAGTGCATGATTGTTTATCAAAATTGTAATTTCACTATTTAAGCCTCTTTGGCATTTGTAATTCACTAGGATCAAGTCCACTATTGAACATTTGGCAAGTGGCAAACTATACATGCACTAATTATAAAGTGTTGTTATCAAATTTTGATGAAGGGGAGCTCTAGATTGAGTGTTTTTGGACAATGTGCATTTTCTTTTGTTGGTTGGTCTCTTTATTGGTCCATTACTTGAATTCTTTGAGGAGTTCATGAATTTTGGTTGTCTATTCCACCCTTCTATTGTTCATTTTAGCATAGATGGCTATAAGGTTTGGCGAGAAGAAATTTAAAAACATCTTTAGTGGACGGAGCTTTTTCCCTATCTCTATGTAATCATTCTAGAATCTAGCAATCATGAGAAGGAATGGCAAAAACTCTATAGGAGAAGAGTCCTTAGGATAATTGACATTACATTTGATTTTGATTGGATTGACATTGATTGTCCTAATATAGATTGCCCTCATGCTATCTAGATCAACATTTAGGAAGAGTATGGAGATCTTGATAGTCCTCCAATCTCAAATGATGTCTCCATGGACCATCTCATACCCATGGATGTTCATGATTCTACTCCTCCCACAAAGACTTCTATTGATTCTTTAGCTTCATTTACTCCTATTGTACATTCAAAGGCTTCACCTCTATAACTCTAAGTCAACATTCTAAGGTTGAGGACTCTTCTACTCCAACATCAACAAATTTGATTGTTGTTCATATTTAGGGATCTAACGTGGACACATTGTGGGATGAACAATGTAGTCACATGATATGAAATGAGATTCCACCATCGTCTCTTGCTTCTACCAAGCTCAAAGTTGCTTCATCAAAATCTTGTAGTGATTTAGTGCGTCAAGATTATCCTTGTTTCCCAAAAGCAACTCATTGGGATGAGTACAAGGTAGATCTTGAGTGTCGATTTATTGAGTCCCACCTTGAAATCTGGAGGACACCATTGAGGGCATTTGTCTCCTCTTTGATGGAAACTCTCATGGAGTTGCATCTCCTTCTTTGGATTTCATGAGGGTACATTTAGATGCTCATGTTCTTTCTCTACTTATCTTTCTTCCATAGTGAAATATTCTATAGCTACTCATGATTCCACTAATCCGACTTAGTCGTCATTGACATTGACATCTTTTCAAGGAGTATCTAATTCTCATTGGTTTAGTTTTCTTACCTAAGGTAAACACCATTCATACATGGTTACTATACCTGAATCTTGCATGGTACCTGCTTTATGTTATGAACATATGGCACAATTTAGCATCAACTTGGAGATACCTATATAAATCTTGAGCTCACTTTCTTCCCACATGGATGTATTTTCTTGTTAACCAAGGCATTGAAATTTCTTTTAATCTTATGTGGCAACTAGGCATAGGAGCCTTTTTTGGTTTACAAAGAGGAATGAATTCAAATTGAGTTTAAATGTTCATCATTGATTTTAAACAATGAACTTAAGCTCACATCCAAAGCTAGGCATCTAAGTTTGAGGTTTTATGTTTGACAAATAAAAGTGGCCATGTGAGAGTGCAAATTTGTTTAAAATTTTCAATTTGATAATACACTACCTCTTATCTTATGTGGCACCTAAGTGTAATATTTATCACAAAGAAAGGAAGAAATAAATTAGCCTGATGCATCCTTTGTATTTGGGTTGAATCAGAAATAGGGGCCCACGCTTTTCTCCATGAAGTGCCTTCTTTCAGCACAGCCATGGATTGGGTGTGGTCTTTACTTGTCTGCAGGTGTATGGTAACTATAAAGGATCATGTGCTATGATGCAAGAGGATTAATTTGCACAAGAGGATGTATTGCAGATTTGTTTTACATTTAATGGAGGCCATCTTTTCTCACATTGGTGCAGTCAATATGCTGCATATAGAGGTGTAGGCAGTCTCTTTCTCTATTGCATATCCTTTCTACCTCTTCTGCCCTATTTTCAAGGCTTGTGTTAATAGAGTAGATATTTGCAGGGTCACATTTATTGCTCATTGCCTCGTGACTCAACTTGCAATTCGTTTGTGTGCCAAGAGGGGATGTTTCTATTGCTGCAAGTATGAAAGGACTGATCACCTACTCCAGGGCATGTTAGGGTTGTGACTAGAGAAAATTTTCCACCTTGAAGGGATATGTTTTATTTATGTGCATGTGCTTGCTTGTCATGTTCTCATCTCTTGGCTCCTTTCCATTTATGACCATTGAGCTGCTGCTGCTGCAACTTGTTATAGACCTACAGATGAGTTATATAGGGCTTAAATTGAATTTAATATACATGATTTGTTCCTCCACTAGTAAATATTCAACTTGACTATTCATTGAAGAATCTTATCCCCTGCTCTTGTTACAAATTTGCTGATCCTAAATGGACTTTCCTCCTCTTACAAGTGCAATATTGTGTCTGCTAGTGTATGCTAATTATGACAGGTGTTTAATGCTGATATGCTGCATCAAGATGGCATGAACTTGATTTAACTGAAATTCAATACACATGAGGCTGAATATAAACTGAATGCCATATATGCAAAGATGTATGATGTCCTAAGGGTTGATCTCTTGAGCCAATTTCTGCACAGAGGTGTTGTAGCATGTTCTAGGGATTCAACTACTGAAAAGTCAAATTTTATGAAGGCAAGATTATGTTTGTATAATGTCGGATTTTTTATTATATGCATGATTCTCTGTGTTGATTAGTGTCTCCATAATCAGTTATAGGTTCAAGACCGATTCCCTTCTTCCCAGTTTTGTAACAAACTTTGCAAATCAACTTACATGTCATTTTCTCTAGAATGAGCCTTGAAAGTGTGTTAGGCTAAGGATTAACTTTAATGTGACATAAGTGAATACACTAGCCTACTTGAATAACTTGTCCATTCTAATTTTGAATCATCCCTACCCAATTAGAAGGCCTTTTGTCCCCCAAAGCTGGGGACTCACTAAATGACATATGATTCCCACCTTGGTTCTTGAATACCACTAGGTTTTTCATGGCCTAGCCTCTTCCAACTGACCAACAATTTTTCCACATGCCCTCTATTTGTTCTGGCTTCTGATTATTAACAAAACTAAAAACAGATTCAACAATTTGTGCACTTTCTAGTAAGAGATGGGAAGAAATCTTGCCACCAGCATTGATCAACCTCCTACTTTTTGGTGCCCTTACCAAGGAGATTTTCAAGCTCCCATCATAAGCATGAAGGATGAATTCCTTCTCATCTTTAATAACTCTGTATAAGTTGTCCCTTCTACAACAAATTACTACTCTAAGCTACATGTACGAACTTCCAGACGCTACACGACAAACATCAAGAGGAACCACATTTGTAATAATTTCATCAAGAAAATGCTCATTCACACCAAATGTAACTTGCATTGTTTGGTGATAGACAATTCTACTCCTTTCCTCACTCAACCCAAGCTCTATGGAGAAGGACGTGGATTTGTTTTGTGAGACGCCCGATATGTCTACACAGAAAACGCTAGCTGGAAATTATAAATACTGTAATATTTTAATGATAAGACCTGACCAGATTAACACTGGATTTGAAAACAAAGATTTCCGTTAAGCTTCTGCACTTAAATTTAAAGATTTTGACAACAACCAATGCGCACCGATATAAAGATCTAGAAGTCTAACAGTCAAACCCGATTGTATTGAATATCCAATTCGATCCAGAATTTATATAGAACGGTGAACTTGGCGTTTTGATTGCAAATCAAATACCACAGATCGATAGACGTGGGAAGTCAATGAATCAGTGTTCCCCTAACCTGGATTCCACCCGTTTTACAGAGGATTCATCACCGTCGAGCATGGTAGTCTCGTCTCTCCGACCTTGTGAATCCCGGCCTGGAGATCGCGTGGTTAATGATCGACGGAGTTCTTCGGTAGTTGGCGTCCCTTGATGTCACTGTACAATTGTCGCCACTGGACTTGTGTTCGATGCCCGTCTCACTGTTCACCAGATCCAGACTGATGGCAACTATGATCGCACGGGTATTGCGATCACCTCCAAACAAATACGCTGTGGAATAAGTAATTCCCGAGGTCCCCAATAGTTATCGCAACTATTCACGGTAAGAGAGACCCAGACACCGCCGCTTGCTTATGATGATCGCCTGAAGTATCGGCGCCCTGATGTCGAGTGAACACCTCTTAGCACGTGTCCTGCAAACGAATGAATGACTCAGAATCTGTGTGTAGGCTGAAACAAGAACATCTTAATCAAACGGAAGTCAAAACACTGAAAAATTTCCCCAGAACTGAGACTACGTCCAGTACCTGGGTGCCAACGTATGAGCGACTACGTCCTCACCGGTTGCTTGGCAAGATTTGCATCCAAAACGCCTTCAGCCTTCAGAGTGGGTCGGCCACAACAATAAAATTTAAATATTATTATTCAATAATTTAAATTTAATATTATTATTTTTTAAATAGTTAATTATTATAAAATTCAGAGATAGTGTTTAAAAACACGATTTTACCACCAATATTTGAAATGGGTCCACATCAATCGGCGGGGACATGACATGTTTTGAGTCCAATTTCTCTACTAACTCCTTAGAAACCAAATTAGCCTAAGAACAAGTGTTGAAGAGACCATACACCTTTGTCTTCTTCACTTGAATCTTTATAAGAAAAAGTTTGATGTTCTCATCTTCCTCTTCTTTGCCATCCAAGAAAACCTTTTTTTAGATGTGCAAACAAGTATTTTGTTTACATCAAAGCTATATTCCAGCTCTTGGACCATAAAAGAAGTTATAAACTTCTGTTTGTTCTTCTTAGGCTTGTTCTTTAATGGTGCAACTCTGGGTGTGGCTTTCAATGTGTCTCATCTGCCTGACCATCCATGTCACACTGTGGATAATGATTGTTTAATTTAGTAGTAGTAACATCCCCAAGCTTACTTCCACCCTTGCATTTGCCTTTGCAATTTGAACCACCTCGCTGTCCTTGTGCCTTTGAAGGAGAAATTGGACTTTTTTCAGTCTATTTCAATATAATGAGCATAGGAGCATGCTGCATCTATATCCTTAGGCTTTGAAAGCAACATGTACCTCCTTAGATGGATACAAAGACTACCTATGCATTTAATTAGGACTATCTTCTTGCACATCCTTATCCATTTAGATAGCCATTCTATGAAAGCCACTAGTGTATTCTTAAGCACTTTGTCCTTGCTGTTGCTTGTAATGTTGCCAGTAAATAGACCTCTCTTCTTGACAAAAAATAAGATTGAATTGTTTTGATTAGCTTTTGAAATTCATCCCAAGAACAAAAAAGGGTGTCGACTTTCTTAAAGCCAAAGAATGGGAATAGCTTTCAAACCAATTAAGAGTACGCTTTCTCAATCTTAATTAGCAAAGAAAATTTGTTGTTACTTGCTAATATGATGCATGTTGAAATATGACTCAAGTTGTGCCAGCCAATGGTCAAGCTTCTTTGAAAATAGGGTTGCAAGAAAACTTTTCTTATCATAGGACTACATCCTCTCACAAGAAAACAGCTGCTCCTTAGCATTGGATTTCTCAAGGGATACCTGGGTTATTTTCTTCATGAGTGTCATAATGTTTTTTTCTAGCTTCACCATAGATCTTGAAGTGCTTGCCACATATTCTAGCTTGAGAAATCTTTCATCATCCCCAAGAGGTGTTGCATCATCATGTGTCATGCTTCTCACTCTTTATATATAATCTCTAGATTCTATCTCTGGCTGCAAGGAAGTAAATCCAAGCTCCACTTGAACTAGCTGCTCGAATAATGGGCATAAACCTACAAACTTCACACAAACAAACCACACAAAATCCAAGAAAATCCAGCCCTAATACCAATCTGATCCATAATCTAGTGTGGATTTTCCACTACGTAAACTACCACAACAGATCCTATTCTTCCTTAATGTAACTCAATTGCATAAGTTCTATCCCTAATGCAAAAATAAGGAAAAGCAGTCCCTATAGTTGAATCTTAAGAAGAAAACAAAGTATTTAAGTCTGTCGATACAAGAAATGAGCATAAACAGCACTGACAAAGATAATCTACCAGCAATTTGAATTAGATAAACCCAAATTGGGGAAGAACTCCAGACAAGTGGGGTGTTCCTCCTCCTAAAGTCACTATCCCTTGAGCTATTATAATGGCTTTCTTGCCTAGACCAAGGGTTACAAGGACTTCTTTGTGTATAAAACAACAATGCCCTACCATACAACTCTCCAATGCTCTCATGCACTCTCCAAACCTTGGATACGCTTTCAAAGAATCATAAGCTGCCAAAAACAGGGCTTACAATCAATTTTCTAAAACATCAAGCATCATAGAAATGGAAAGGAATCTTTTGGACACGTTTTGAATCTCTCAGACCTTGCAGACCTTGTCTCTGTCATTTATGCAACATGTTCATCCATGGCCAAACCTGCTCTGCTTGCCCAGTATTGAACAGGGACAGTTTCGACTACTGTCAGACATATCATTTATGTCTTTTCTTCTGTTGGACCCAGTTTCCTTGTGCAATCAAATCCTTCAGTTACTTATTCCCGTGTTTTCTGATAAACAACTTCTACAACTCAATTTATGTGTCATTTTCTTCATAATGAGCCTTCAAAGTGTGTTAGGCATAAAGGTTAGTTTCAATCAGAATATAAGTGAATATGCTGGCCTACTCAACTACCTTGAGATTCAATTCTGTATCACATCTTCTCAATTAAAAGGCTTTTGGGAATTCACTAGATGAGATAGAACTTGCCAACAGCCTTCCATTGTACATGTGCCCTGACGCCAGCAAAGGAAAATTTGTTTTGTATGCTACTTCATAGTCCAAGATGGGAAGGACATCACATGGCTGATCCCAACGGTGTGAACTTCCTCATGTAAACTGCCAAACACTGTTCCATTGATTGTATTCAAGGCAGGTTCTTTAGGTGCCCATTGACCTGCACGTGAGATTTCTTTTGATGATGCTTGAGAGAGCTGAGAGGGGGGACCAAACTAGCTTAGTATAGATGAGCTAACAATCAGATCATATATGCTTAGCTGTAACTTCTCATGATGTTTTAGGACAGCCAATTGAACAATGTGCAAGTTGGTCAGTTTTAGATTTGGAAAAGGAATCAAGACCATCACAGTTACAGTAGGTTTGGTTATGATATTTTTCTACAAGTTTCAGAACCAATTCAAGAGCTGATTTCCTATTTGATTTTCAAGGAATTTTTATATTTTCTGTTCAATAAGGAACAAATTTAAGAAAAAGGATCATTCAATTCATTTAATGATACAACAAAATCTTTTGAAACTAATTTCTGTCAGCATTTGCAGTTGCAGTTACAATCCTACTTCCAGAGACCACGATTTTGAAAAATATAAAGATGCACATGTTTGATCAATATGACTGTCCTTAGTAATTATAACCTTCTTGATAGTCAAGGGTGTATGTTGGCACAGTGGTATAATGTTTGGGTTAAGTATGAGAAATTGAAGATTAACATAGACGTACCGGAAAAATATGATTGTGTGATCTTATAAATGATTAAACTGTATAATGAATGGAGGATTTTTGTGTACTCACCTCATCATAAAGATATGGAAATTGATAACCAAATTTCTTAGCTTCTTCAGCCATAAATTCTGGACCATCCTGTCAATAAACAGGCAAATTCCATTGGAGTTCAGCAGTACATGGATTACTCCACCCACAACTAATCTCTTTCACTTTCCTTCCCCTTCTGATTTCAAATTCTTATTGAAAATTAAGGTTTGACCGATTTATCTAGCCTCAAGAAACAAAGTGGAAATACACAGCATACCTCAGGGTGAGTGACAGTAGAATTAGAAGATATTGCCACAACAGCAAGCCCCTTCTGTACCGTATCAAGATTGTCACGTCTCTCTCATGACCAGTTTCATTCAAAATAAGAAAAAAACAGAATAATGGTGTAACAAATAATTAGCAAAAACTGGGTCTGCTCTGAAGTCAAAATTACTTACAGGCATGTAGTCATTTGCAAGTTTGACAATCTCTTTCTTCAAATGTATGACAAAAGGACAGTGGTTACAGATAAACATAACCTGCAATGATACAGACTCATCACAAGCCATTCAATCACTCATTTCAATTGAAGAAAGGAGGGAAATATAATTCTCAATAGAGATAACACAATACCAGCAGTGCCGGATGGCCTTGAAAATCATCCAACTTCCAGACTTTACCGGTCAATGGCTCTGGGAGCTGCAGAACAAATTCTCACCCAGACAGATACTAACAAAATTAAAACGCGTTCCGGACAACAGAATTAAAAAATGGGCAGATTGCGAAATTGCTGAAAAATGGAAAGAAATGAAAACGATGCCACCAACCTGGAATTCCGGGGCCTTGGATGAGAGAGGAAGAGGCTTGGACTCCATGCTACAGACTGTAATGTAATTTTGGGTGCAAACTTTGAAGCGTTAGGTAGTATAATTCTAAGGAGGACACTTCCAGATTGCAAAGATCTTTTAAAGACAATTCTCTACACGAAATCTACGGTGTTTCATTGGAAAAACAGGGTAAGAGTATTTATTGAGTGTTTATAAATAAAAAAAATCTATTCAAAAAATTATTCAAGCAGATGCATTAAAGTTATAGTTAAATTGGGCAGAGATCTTTACAAACCAAAATATCAGATAAAAACTCAAATAACTGGACAGTGTAAGGTTTGGATTCCTTCCAGAGAGCTGAGAGTACATACCAAAGGTTTTAGAGTATACGCAGACCGTCCGGTACAAGAGTTATTTGAGTTTGATTTAAGTTACAGCCATAGTCACTGACACTATATGATGCAACTAATTGTTATATGCTTTCTAGAATATACCTACGGTTTCTAACATTTAGTTAGTATAAACTTTCTTGGAAGAGGGAAAAGTAAGGTTATCAATGAAGATTTTATTCAGCTTTGGTGAAAAATAAATAAAATGAGAGACTTTATCTCATGATTTTCTCATGATTTTGACATGATGTGTAATGTTCAAGCATGATTTTGACATGATGCCAACTCTTCAGAAAAATTTTGTGGTCAAGTTCATGTATAGTATTTTTTATTTGAAGGAATAAAAGGTTTTTAACATTTAGTGATTGTAATTTCTTCTGGAGAAAAAAAGTGAGAGGTTTTCTAATGAGAGATTCCATCCTCATGATTTTGACATGATGTTTATTGTTCACAATAATTTTGTGGTTGTGCTTATGTGGAGTGTTCTTTTTTTAAGTAATTGTAAAGGAAAATAAACTTTTCTTAAAGTTTAATTTAGGTTAATTCAACAAGACGTACACACATAAATATAAAATTAATTTAGATTAATTAATTACTTTTGTGGGTGTAGATATTAGAAATAGTAAAATAGTACATGTTAATTAGATATTAAATGTATAAGAGAAATAGTATTTAAGTCTAAGTTCAAAAGAGTAATTTTGATATGGCATTGAAATGTGAATATCTCAAGATTGAGAACAATGCTTCTCTTGAGAAAAATGTCTTGGAATTATCACAAATTTTATCTCGTGTACATGTCTAATATATGATTATATATTTTTTCCATATTTGTAGATATGTTTTGTAACTTGTGGATTTAATCTTGTTGGTTGTGTAGTTTTGCACTCTAATTTACCTAATTTGTTGTTAATTACCCTGCTTGATGACTAATGGTATTTAAAAACACCTTTAGAGGATTGTCTAATCACTAATGTACACATTCTCCAAGTTCAACCCTAAAAAGGATCTTTATAGTTGTGCAAATAATTGAATGCATCAATCTTCAAACACACATGCTTCTAGGATGGTTATGAAAGTTATGATTCATTTCAATGCACCAAGGGAAGTGTTCTTACCATGCTACTTCCTTAAATGTGAATTATTTGTCCTTGATATTCAATTATGTTAAATGAATGCAATTGAATGTCTTTAAATACAAGGAAAAACATTTTTTTTGCAAACATGTGTTTAGTTGACTTTAGGTAGGAAAAGGATAGGAAATTGTCAACAAAAAATTGAAATTGAATTTTAAAAAATCAAGGGTCAAACTATAGGTGCAAGGGGATCTTGTATCTAAGGGAGTGACCTAAGACAAAAGAATACTAATATCAAGGTTTAATATTGAATGTATGGGGATGGGTACAACAATGGGCATAACACATGTCAAATATGGGGGAATGTCTATAGATGTGGATAATATGGGGCTAAGTGTGGGAGAATGTGTAAATGGATGTGTGATA